>BLKR01001828.1:115000-245526 GCA_011170035.1 Teleogryllus occipitalis | reverse complement strand
CCCAAAAAATATCAGTCAGTCAACCAATTAACGATAGCGTGAAACGCCTAAACGTTAAGCAGGTTGTCTAATCGAGTCGAAAATTCGCCACCGTTGGAACTTGAATCTATGACCTCCCGACCAAACTCACTGCAAAACAGCAACAATGATGGCTCGGAGATAGACTCAATTGGTGTAATAGGTTAAATATTCCATAATATATTCTTGGTGGCAGCCAGCTTCCTATGGAGAAATCGTGACGATGCACGCTTAGAAAAATGACACAGGAGCAATTTTGCTTTTTCTCTTTAAACACTTTGTGACAAAAGAGCACAAAACACTGAATTCAAAGCTTGAAAGCCTCTTTCAATTTAACTACTGAAATTAAAGAAAATAAATACATATTTTTATATCTCCGGCGCTTCGTTTGGTTTGGAAATTACAAGTGGTGACTCAAATATTAGTACGCTAAATGTAATGTTCTAAGATTACGTAAACGTTACCAATGATAGGAGAAAATGTATTGCATTACCACTAGATTAACGCCTATCGATATGTTATCTGATAATGTGTTTTCACCTGGTCTTTTTATTTTCTCTTGTCATTCACAATTTACTTGCGTTTCTATTTCGAAATAAATGCTCTAGTTATTCAATTTGATTTTATATAATTTGAAAGTAAACAAAAAAATCGCTATAAAAATTAAAATGTTTAATGCAAATGAAAATCATAATTTTAATCCACTTATATAGTATTCGCGAGTGTAATGTATCGGCTATTCATTACTCATAATTTTTCATATTTAAACTTCATGAGAATTAAAGTAGAAACGCATTTACATTGCCAGAGTGCTTTGAACTGTAGTTATAATGAAGGATTTTACCTCTCATTTGGTAAATTTATTCGATGAATAAAAGTCACATATACATTTGAAAAGCATTAATAATTAATAATAAATGCAGTTTTTGGTAATGGTGTTGAATGAACTCTGTCTAATGGGATTTCATTAGATTTCTTTCAATACGTTTGTTCCGCGCCGTAGCACGTACTTATGTAGTAAAGAAAAAGTAATGCTGAAAGAAAATCGGCGCCTTTTCCACAAAAATCTGGTATCGGAAAAGTGAATAAATCTTGTTCTAGTATATAGTAAATTACATCCTCTAACACGTTCTGTAGTCAGAGGTCCCATTTCGTGCGTCCTTGATAGCGGACCACGGGTATTAAAAAATCATATACTTTCTCACACCCATTCACATTATTTGAAACAAATACGCCATATTATAATACTACATACTGCCAGAAAAAGTGTTTCCAACCCGGAATTTTGTTCTTCGCTGTGGTTCAAATTCCGGCTCTTAGAGTAAGCACGCCATTTATGTCACTCCTATACCACCAATGTTTTAGCCAAACCAAACCATATCGACACTTTAAAATCGTTGAACATTTGCATTTGATACACTAAAAAAATCAGAGGATTTCATTTACATTATTTCCATGCCTAGTTTTATAGAAATGTTTCATTAGGTAAAAAATATCCCTATTATCAATATTGTAGTTTTGCAATGTAAAGCTTTTGTTTGAAAGCTTTGAAAATCCAGAGAGTTCGCCATGACCTGCTCCATTATTTAAGCGAACTTCCCTCAATCAGCAGAAAATAATAATAAAAAATTGTAGTCTTTTTGAATATTTTTTCTAAATTGCTTGAACTTCAAGAAACAATAGACGAAAAATACTCGTTTTTTCCAAGGAACTGCAAATGATATTATTTAATTAAATATTGTTTAAAAGAATATTTTAGAGAATCTCTATCACCAACTTTGTACTTTCGCTATGCTAATACTTTGCCATTTTTGAACATACAGTGACTACGCCGATAATAGGACTTGCGCCATTGTCTAGGTGTCTATAAAATTAAAAAAAAAAAATGGAACCGATATAGACAAAAAAGTTTTACAATTGCCTTCATTTTCCGCACAACTACGGGAAAACTACTCATTTTCGAAAAATTCTACTCAACATTTAAAGATTGTCTTTAAGGAACAGAATTCATTATGGCTCAATGCACTGAAAAAACCCCTACCCGGTGTATTCAATATACGAGATATTCAGTCGTAAAAACGCCGATTTCTGCCGCAGCATCACAATATTTTGCCCCTTTCTATGTAAGTACGTACTATGGCCATAAAGTAAATTTGTATGCCTTCTAGTAATTTCCTATTTCTTCCCAGTCATCCTCCGACAATATACTGCGAAATGGGATGATTTGGATACACATTTTAAAGTTTTTTGTATTATCTCCCTTACCATTTAACTTAATTTTACAAAAAGTTGAACCACTAGAAAGAAGATATTCTTGGTTATTTGTTTATCAAGAATAAATCTAGGATCATTGGCTTATTAGAGTAGAGAAGAATGAAGGCATGATCACTTTCTTCAGTTGGGGTGGCTTGAGTGCGCTGTTCTTTCACCTTGATATTTCTCCTTTTGAAGCTTATGATTACATGTCACCGTGCTGACTAACTGTGGTTTACTTTTATTACGTATATTTATTCGAGCGAATTATTCCTTAATTTCTACAATATAAATCTGACTATTTGACGCTCGTTTTGGTTAGTTTATCTTTCTCAATAACAAGTCAGGTGAATTATAGATCTCATCTTACAATTCAGGCAACTTTTCATATTTACAATTTTTTCATGGTTCTCTCTTTCATCCCTATTACCAATTGCAATAATTTGAACTGATATTTTTCTTACCTAAGATGTGATGAAAAGAAAAACTCTTTAGTCGGGTCTTCAAAGCCCATCAATCTGCTTTGTAGGAATGTGTACAACACATCACTCACTTTGAGGAATTTTGAAATATTGGCTGTCATATTTTGTACTGAAAATTATTAAATGTTTGCTTTTGAACGTAATTATTTAACTATTTTTGTTAAACAATGAATGGGGAACGTTATTATATGAAGAATGTAAGACAGGAAATCCTTGTGCACCCCATAAAATAACGTTACTAAAAGATTTTCGAGAAAATTGTTAACACAACTTTGAACGTTTCTTATCGTTAACTGATAGTAATTCCTTTTCATCATTAATGTTTTGTATACTTTATAAAATTACTCAAATTGAAAAAAAATTATATTTCGCTTTGTTACAGTTTGAATAAATAAAGAAAAAGTTTCAAAAATATTATTTTCAAACATTCAGTATAATTTTCATGTTCATAATTAACTCTATATAAAAAAGTTATGAATACCTGAGAGTAGTAAATAATTGTTTTATATTTTTGAGCTCAGGTTTCCCCACAAAAATAAAAAAATACATCCCACCATACTACTTCATTATTTCTATAAAGTATTTTCTATTGTGCCAAGGAACCCTATTTTGGTTAATAAATTCTCTGACAATTTAATTGAATGAGCAAGAACAAATTTCTGCAATAAATTGTATAATTTCATATGTACATCAAATTGTATAATTTTATAATATAAGCATTTCCAATTTGTTGGGAAATGAAAGACGTACAGAAACCCTCACACCAAGATCACCCACTTACAGAAAACACTCGCACATCCACATAGAACACCCACACATAGAAAACCCAAACACAAAACACACACACATACACATACACACACAAGGATATTGATTTCTTAGAACCCAAAAGAACCTTCCGTCACTTGAAAATCGTTAAGCGCTCTTCAAAAGCAACATAGTGGGCAAAATGTAAGACATCAGGTAAAGTGGTATTTTGGGACTAGTAGACCGTGGAGAAAACTAGAGGTAGAATATTTTAATAATATTGATAATTTTAAATGATAATAACAGTGCGAAGAGCAAATGGAATATTTAGAAGCAAGAAACAAATTGGACGCACGGTGCATTGTCTTCTCACAAATATCACATGCAAATTGTGATTTATGAGCTGTGATTTATAATAACATGGCAAATATCTGGCGATGAATCACTCAGTTTTCTTGACTTTTGTATGACCATAACATTATGACTGGTGAATATAAGAGAACGTGTGCATAAGCGATTAAATTGGGCACTATTCCTGGATTAACAGAACTCAGCGGCCCATCATGTACGTAGTACTATCTCCTAAAAGTTTTTTTAGCGACTATAGCCCAGTCAAATTAGCCAAAATTGGTTGAGCGGGGGGGGGGGGCGTTTGAAGATACTCTTACGACGTTTTTTTAATATATCTCTATAACTATCAATCCTTTGCTAATTTGACTGAGTTACTAGTAATGCTTGTACGTAAGAAAAACGCCTGATGTAAAAATAGGTGGAAAGTAGAATTTTATTTCATTTTGTAGAACAAAGTAATTGGATCGTAATCCGCTCCGACGACAACAGCAACGTCCAATGAAACGGTTTGGTTACCCAAGCGTACAGATGAATTGTAACTTCTGGAGTGAAAATGTTTATACAAAGCACTGGGAAGCGTTTGACTGACAGATTCAGCGTCTAGTTAATATTATTCTCACAATATCAAACGCGAGTTAAAAAGTCCTCTTACATAAAACCGCTTTCCGAGAAAAAGTTCCTGAATAGCGAAAAACAAAGTCATCCAAATAATAAAAATAAAATGAAGGACGTTTTCGAGCTTGATACCTACAGAGACGTTAATCGAAGAGCTGTAACTCTCTTATTTTAAACATGATTTGATTTAATCCTGTTTATTTTCGCTAAAAAAATAGTAGAAACTTAATGTTACGAGTGGGAAAATGTATATTCTGCGAATGTTTTCCTGCGCTTCAGATTTTCTTCCTCGGCCTTTTAGTACACATACATGAATGATGAATTAAAGTTCCAAAAAGTGAGTATCAACATTTGAAAACTTAATTTTTGCTTCCGAGTAACAGGTACCTTACTTGCATCAGGAAACGAAATACAGATTGATCTTATAGAATTCGTATTGCAACAACATAGCAATGCACACCGACTCTACTCTTGCTGCAACTTGCAAAAGCAGAGCTCAGAAAACGTGCCCATGATGAAGATACATTTATAAACAAGAACAGTATAAAGAGCCATCTCAGCATTTGCACAATGAATCAATGGAATCCGGACGAAACACCTGATCGAGATGGGCGTCATTGACAAAGAAGCTGAAGTTTAAAACAGGTGTTACAGGAATGTTATAGGAATATATTATGTTACAGGAATATTTATTCTTTTAAAATTATACAGTGGGTATGCTCACTAATTCATTAAGTATCAATATAAATTATATATAATTGCATAGAAAAAGTTATGAAGTAGAAAGCATGCTACTTGACACTTAAACTGGTGAATTGATTTTCCATGTTTAATACCATCTGTCTGTGTGTTGTATAAAGTAACGCTCATGTATTATATGTGGATTTCCTGTGGCGAGGTGTTGATACTGAGACCTCATAAACATAGTTCCTACGACGAGTTTTGTAATTATAAATATCTGCATTCCATGAAAATATGTTTCCATCTTAATAAGTAGGCATGGTAAGATTACGAGCTCAAAGAGATAGGCTTGCAGGAGTAACAGGAGCTTGATGTTCATTTTACATGTTTTCTGCAATCTAAATGTCTGGATTCTACACACTGGGAAAGTGGCTTAGTGCATCAACTAATGTCACTGCAGTACCTCTGATCGGGAGGGCTAGGTTCGAGTCCCGACGGTGGCACTGATTTTGACACTAGCTTGTCAGATAGATCGAATTCAGTCGCTGTTTGGAGGAAAATTCTAGAAGCCGACCGCTCTGATCGGTAGTTTTTCGTGGTTTCTCCGATCAACACCTCGTTAATGTCGGAGCAGTACCCTAATAAACGCGCCATGGACAGAGCGCCATCTTTCCTTTCTCTTCCTTGTCCTATTCTCACCCTTTACACACATACTAACATGCACTACACTACAGCACATGTCGGGAGACTCGTCGGGAGCTTAGATCGTGTCCCGGCTGGGGCGTTGCCCCGCTGGTGGGAGATACCTGGTTAAGGGAAACCCCGCTAGCTGATGGTAGGTCGGCGCCAGATCTCGCCATCCAGCGGGGAAAGATCTCCACTACTTCCCGATGAAAAACACTCACTACACTTAGGGACTACTGACCTTAGTAGTTGACGTGCCCGGAATCGCTAACAATCAACCAACTAACCTGGTTACTTCAGGATGTTTTTTAGTACAATATTATGCCATGTCTCAGCTGGGGATGTATCTAAATTTGCAAAATACACGCAATGTCCTGCACGAAGACTGACTGAATTTTAAAGAATATAAGGGTAACAATCATTTTACTTAAGCGTTGAATTTATATTCATGGAGAATCCATTAGAGATTTGAAAGAATCGAGAGACAAGACATTTTGTTACCATAATATCAGCCAATTGCATATTGTTAATTTTCATTGGCACATGTCTGTTTGAAATGCAAAACTACAATAAAACCGTTTTTTTGTTTACTATTTTTTATTACAATTTGAAAATGTGATATAATACTATTTTTGCAAAGAAATATAACGCAATATATCTCTTTTTGCAAAGAATATTCGTGTCCTTAAAAATGAGAACTGTAATTCGGTATGAGATGGACGAATATCGTTCGCATATGAAAGAGAGAGGAGAGGTCTAAAGCCTAACCCTGCAGGATCCCATGCTCAATTGAAAAGTCAATAAATAATGTTCTTTCATAGTTTACAGTATTTCTACTGTTTGCGATCAATGTTTAGGGTACGAGGATATCCAACAAAAGGCAATACTGCGAATTCCATATCAAAGTAATCTTGAAAGAAAACTTATATGATCACTGACGTCAAGCGCTTTCGAAAGGTCTAAAAATATTTCTATGTGTGCTTCATATTGAAACATTGATAAAGGAACATCTTTAAGAAAAGAAAAGTGGCTGTTTCTTTTGATTTTTATTGTTTTCAATACATATTGATATTTTGAAAACACTTTTTTCCCCTGAGAAATGTTTCTATTTGCAGATAGAAAAGTTTAAATTGGCAGATAATTTTGAATTTAATTTTTGTTGCTATTTTAAATTGAGACTTAATTTTTTCTGTTTTGAAAATATCTGGAAATATTACTATCCGTAAAGAAGCATTGAAAATGCGATTTAACGATTGTAAAAAATCAGACACACAGGACATTTAATAATAAATTCAGGAATTCATCCAGGTCAGCCGAATATTTATTTCCTAGTTTACTAACTATTCTGGAGATTTCTTTGGAAGAAATTTCGAAAACAAGCACCATGCCAATTTTTTTTGAAAATGTATGAAGTTGAATTTTGTGATATAATCCCTTTGTGAGATCAACTATTATTTTGGAAATGTTTTACTTTAAAAGAGTAGTAACTTTTCGCAAATCGCTCACCTCTCTGTCATTATTCTCTAATATATAATTTTCTCTACAAAGTTTCGAGATGGTGATCGTATTGTTTTGGATATTCCACATTGCTTTAGTTAGGTTATTAACGTTCAAATTAATCTGATCATTATCCATTATTTTTGCCTGAATTCTTACTTTCCTTAAAATGTGTTTGTGTTTTCGGAAATGGACATGGAAATCGACGTTTCATTACGAAGAATGTTCAGAAATGATGTATAGAAGTCGTAGGTTTTTAACGATGTTCTAATTGCTTGTGTTATCCAAGGGTTCCTTTTCCGTGAATTGTTTAATTTTATTCCATTTTAGGAAAGCGTTAAAGTCGAAATAAAACTTTAAAAAATATGTCATCATTTGAAATAAATGAAATATATCGTTTGAATTAATAACATTATAAACTGCTGTTAATGCGAATCTCCTAATTACTGCAACATTCTGTAGATAATTATGTTTTACATTTAATATTTAATTACTACTCATTCTACATTGCTACACATTCATGTATTATTTAATATGTCAATGTTCAGGTAACTGATAGATTTCAGAATTTGTGCGTCGTGGTCATTGTATTACATACCATTTGTTATTATTAGATATTTAGTTTTGGTTTTGTTAAATATGATTTCTGCTACTGTTTTCTTTGATTAAACTGTATTTCGTGTAGGCGCATCCCGGTAATATCTACGTTACAAGAATTAATTAAATTGGGATCTGCTTTTTTGTGCAATGTTCCGAGAAAACCGATGTTGATATCTCGAAATATAACAATGAATTTAAAAATGCAATTGCTATTTTTTTTGAGAAATGCTATTTCAGGTAGAGGGGAAAGTACTTAAGAATCTCGGCCTATGGTAAAAACCGAACCATAACGCCCAGGTAGAGGGAAAAGTACTTAAGAATCTCGGATAATGGTAAGAACCGAACCATAACCATTATGCCCAGGATTTGTCCAAAATTTGTTATCAATTGCAATATCCAAAGAGGCAATACTAATTTGTGACATAATTATAATTTCGGGTCTAGTTCGAGTATTGATCACAAATTTTATGAAAACACTTTTCTCTGATCTGTAGTCCCGAGACATAGATAATTAAATATGGAAAAACTTAGGTTAATAGAATTTCCACTTGTCTACTTCTGTGTACATATAAAATTCTATGCATAATTTATTCCGCTTGGCATAATTATTCTATAAAAAGCCGGAAACATGTTATTAATCAGGACATTAAAACATTTCAAAATTTATTGATGTTTCTGGGCATGTCAACTGCTACTGCTGTCATTTGATTTGTTAGAGTAGTTAATGTTTTATTCTGGGAGGTGGCGACGTTGTTTCCCCCACACGTGATGGTGAGATCCGGCGCCGACCTACAAGTCGGCTTGCGGGTGATTTCCTCCTCCAGGCATACCCCAGCGAGGCACCGGTGCAAGTTCTAACCCTTAACCGATCTTCCGACATGTTGGTAGAGTAGTGTGTGTAAGTGAAGTGGACAGGGCAAGGAAGAAGGAAAGATAGTGTGCGGTCCGTGACCCATTTATTAGAGAACTATTCCGGCATTCTCCTAGTATTAATCGGAGAAACCATGGAAAACTACCGATCAGAGCTGCCGGCCACTAGAATTCTTAAGTGCTCTAATAGACCATAGTAGTTTAAAAAGGTGACTTTGAAACTTTAACTGTTTAAAAGAGAAGAAAGTATAGATTCACCACAATGTATTATAAAACGCGATATATTTAGTTGATGGTGCTTAATTTTAAAATGTCGGGATTAAATTGCTGATGGTTGAACATTTTGCATTGATGTCTACTGCGCCTAAGGCAAACCATACAGCTACCGGAGGATATACAGCACCCACATTTTCTCCGCCGACCCTGACGGCATCGATCCATCCAGGAGAGAATGGGTGACCTGAAATCGGATTTGCGTTCGAAGCGGAAGAAATAAAGCGACGAAATGACTTCCCACATAAGAATAAAAATTATTTTCATCTTTCTTAGAGTAATGAGAAAACAAGGAAAAGACGAAAGAAAGTTACACAGATTCTCTTGGGGAAATGACGTATTGCTCAAAAACCGTCCGATATTGAAATGAGCTTACGAACTTGTAATCTTTGTTATTTGTTGAAAATGAAATATCGTAAAAATGCTTGGAAGACGAAGATGCTTCCTGGCGAGAGAGCCGCGATTTGAATCCTGGAAGGTGAAAAACGCCCTGAGCCCTCGCGGCGAGTTGGCCTCGTCGCTTAGTCGATTCCCGCAGCCGACGCTCGATGCGCGCTCGCCCACCCCGCCCCCGCCCCTGTCCCCGCCCACGTTCCCGTCCCTGCCTCCCTCCCCGCCCCCGCCCTCCTCGCTCGATAGTCTCCGAGCGAAGAAGGTCGCGGCGAACTGACCACCTGCAAGGTGGCCGCCGCGTGGCCCCAGCCTCGCCTTCGGCGCAGGGAAGCGGGGACGCGTGGCGCGGGGGTGTGGGGTGTCGAGGGCACGCGCGTGCCGTGCTGCCGATGGATGGCGCAGATAGCTTGGCACCGGCTCTACAAGTTGTGCTGCTTGCATTCTTACCAATCAATGCGTAGATAGTAATCGCCTAATTTTTTCTATTGGATAGTAACCCTGTTGTATGATAAACATCTTTTCTCTACATGTATACTTACATAATCGATAATTTGCTGGCAAATGTTTTGTATTCTGTAGAATGCACGTGTATTAATTCAAATGATTTTGTCTCTAAAATAATTCATTAAGGGATGGAAAGACACGTAGAGCATGCGATACAACAATTTTGGAAAGTCAAAATACACCCAATGAATTGCTGAAACTTATGTGAATATCGCAGAATTGTCTTATCGTGTAAGAGAGCCTGATTCCATATAAGTCAGATTTTTAGATCCCTGCGTACACTACAATCTTGCCCAACGGGAATCGTACCCTGGGTCGCGTCATGGAAAGCAAGCACGCCGACCATGAGCTATCCGCGAGGGCTTTTCCAATATAGATTGCATTTATATAACTCCAAATTGCTTTTCTATAGCAAAATCGACATTTTCCGGCGCATGATTACAATTTCGCAACAAGTTCACTTATTACGAAGTAAGGGTGAGAAAATAAAAATGAAATGGACAACGGGTTCGTTGGCTTTAATCAGATTACAACTAATCTTTAAAAAGACACGCTGTTTGAAAAACGATTAATTTCACAGCACTTATTTCCATCTTCATCAAATTACCCCTTTGTATTACCAACACAGGAATCGAATGAACTGGGATCCCATAAAGGCTTTTTATCAATCAAAGTTACCTATATGACTTCTGGCAAATTACTGAGAGTACCTCGAAAGCTTCAAAGAGCAAAATCCGCATTTATCTCGCGGCCAATGATTGGACCGAAACAGAATGTTCTTTTGCACATTGTATAATGAATTTTCAGGAGGAAAACGAAAAAGAGCGTTGGTCTTACAGTATTACAAGCATTAGTCATTAAAAACATAAATAGAAACAATCTTATAATTTTTTTAATGGATGCAATTATTGTTGAAGGGAAAATAAGGATTTGACGTTAAGAGGATTTCCCTATAAATATCGCTAAAAATGTGTTAAAGTGATTGCTGTTCTCATCTCGAAAGAATGTTTCAATTAGCTTTTGTATTTCTGACGTGGAAATGAAGCAAACGGCATTTGAATCGGGAAATCATATTCAAAACGAATGAATGATGCTATATAAAACTGAATTTTTAAACAAAATCAGTGTGTAATCTCATCTTTCTTCCTTTCAATATATGATTTCTCCCTACATATTTCTATTTTATCTACATCTTTCTACATATTTCTCCCCACAACTTTCTATTTCTGTTCTGACCATTTTTGTGAGACAGCAGAAAATAGATGCCCTCACGAGAAGTGCAATTAAGTAAAGTTTATAAACAGTAACAATTATTACTTTACTTGTCCTATAACAATGTGTAAACTTAATCTGCTTGCAAATGAGTTACAGAAATAGAAAGTTGTTTCTAACATTTAGAACACCATAATAGAAGAGAAACACAATTTTAGATAGACACAACAGACTATACCTATCTACACCTATCTAGCACTTTTCAATTTCAATTTTACATATTATAATTGTATGCATTCAACAAACCTTCCACGATCTCGTGTTGAAATGCATAATATGAATGAAAACACTGAAGCCGGCCTTCGTGGCGCAGGCAGTTGCGGCAGCCGTCGTCTGCGCTGAGGAGCCTGCAGGTTCGAGTTTCGTGTAGGCATGGATGTGTTGGTGATTGTCCCTTCATTGCTCATCATCATTCTATCACTTCATAGCTCGTAACTCAAGGTTAACTTGTAACTCAAAGTAATGGGTTCAGCCGAAAAGGCTGACCCTCACAGCGAGTAAAGACATAATAATCTCTTCGGGATAACAATGACTGGGCTTCTGATAATGTCGTGTAATGTGACCCAGATGACAGAAATTCGGTAAAATTCAAATGGTTATGTATTTTAATATTTTTTTTGATTTTCGCAAATATCGAAAATCATATTTTAAGATTATTATTTTAAAACTGTATTACAGAACATCCACCTGAACATGCGACCAATTGGGTCGCGAAACGTTTTATGCAAGGTGCAAATAGAATATAATTGACTTAAAAATGAATTGTTTGATTTTATGGCATGGAAGACGACACCACTGTATATAATAATTTTACAATTAGTACTTTAAAGAAATCGAATGTTTTTTTTCGTTCGATTCGAAATCGAATGATTTTTTTGAATTCTGTAGTGTAACCTCTCCTCAGGTTTTCTTATTAATTATTCATGGATTCGGGGCTCTTTCAATGAAGATTTTGTAAAAACAAACACAAAGTCATAGTCACAGAACATTTATAATTGGACGTTTTCTTTAACATTTACCAAAATACAGAAAGTCAATCCACAAACAATGATAAAAAACAAGCATTACACAATTTAAAAAAAAACATATCCCCCAAACAACACAAACAAGTTTCACTCAATTTTAAACAAAGCTTTGTTTGCTTCTGAAGACAATCATTTTTCCATTGGCTAGTTTCTTTATAACTGCAGCAAGAACTGAACACTAGCATTAATCA
This sequence comes from Teleogryllus occipitalis, assembly GCA_011170035.1. Classification (NCBI taxonomy): domain Eukaryota; kingdom Metazoa; phylum Arthropoda; class Insecta; order Orthoptera; family Gryllidae; genus Teleogryllus; species Teleogryllus occipitalis. Next base: position 233,070 of record BLKR01001828.1, on the reverse strand, counting down.
GATTTCAAAAGAAACTAAAGAATGATATGATAGTAAAGTAATATTCACTCAATATTATTATAATATTATCAATATTATCACATTCCTAATAACTCTGATAAACTGGTGTATAAGTATAAAAACACTAACTAAATTATTATTTCTTTAGGTGCAGAATTCATTGCAGGTTATTTTTCTGAAATTACTCTTAAAACACATCCCACCTAGAAGATCTAAATGGAACAAGTGAATGCCTCTTCAGAATACTGTTCTGTTTTAATGTTAACAACACAAAGAATTTTAAATCAGTAAATAAACTCCACATAAACACATGTAATACCCTCTGAAATCAACATGAACACATTCTTGACAATTTACAAGTGTTTAAATGTTAGACTGAAATACACATAGAAATGTAACCCATTATGACTCTTCTGTCACATTAAACTTTTACATAATCAGTATAACAGGATAAATGATCTAGTCTTGCACTCTTTAAGAGAATTATACAAGTAAAAAAATGAAGCATAAATGTGAATGTCTCATTTCATAATACACTGAAATTTACTCCACGCCTAATTTGCAAAACTTAATAATCACTTAGTAAATACAATAACATTCTTTAATACCCTCGTTTTGTTCAGAAGGAACTGTGGTTCGTTACGCACATTATTACAGATCACATGTTCCACGTGCCATTGCCCATTGAAACAGTTTGTAAATGTTAGCCTCTATTTACGAAACTTCTTGCAATCTGTCTTCCTTTAAACGAGTCTATTGAATGTTTATGATACTATTTAACAGAAACTGTATTTTCTACCACAATGCATTCTAAAAACCAAAGTACTGATCAGAATCTCTATTGAAGTAACAAAATGTACAGTACAAATACCTTGCAATCCGTCTTCTTCGTAGAATCTGTCTCTTGAACGTTTATGATTCAATTTAACAGAAACTGTATTTTCTAATACAGAACATTCTATAAACCGAAGCACTGATCACAATCTATCCGGTATTAACAAAGTGTAGAGTACAGATACCTTTCTTTCTTAAGATAACCTCCTTCTACCTCATCTCGAATCCAACAAGAACGTTTCAACCCAACCGTCCAGCCTCGTGACGTCCCCTCGGCTTGAGAAGGGAGAACCCCCTCCCTACCTCCGATACACCCTCTTTCATGGAATAAACTGGTGTCGTCTTAGCGGCAGCGGCGGCGCCAAATTCGTTTGTTGAACATGCGAATGGTCACAGTAGCAAGCTGACATCTATATCTATTGTATATTAATAATTACAAATAAACAAATAAATTGAAGGAAAACTATGCAGTCTCACAAGAACTCAGAAAAAGTTCAAATTAATAAAACAATTTCAATTTTGAAAAATATAAATATTTGTGTTATTCCGCCCATTTTCATTCTGCACGTACCAACTGAATTTCCATACTGACTGCGTCACAACTTGCAAGACAGCTGACGTAATGCGGCAGAAAGGGTCTGAGGAAGAATTGAACTCCTTTCTGGGCAAGAAACCTAGCGGCCGGTTGCTCTCATCCGCCTCTCATCTTTTTTTGTGGCTTTCTCTATCAGTGTCAGGAGTAATACCCGGACACAAAAGGACCACGAACCACGCGAGATCTTTCGTTTCTCATGCCAGTGCCACCGGGAGAGATGGCTCAGAGCATCAACTGATGGCACTGCAATCCTTCTGACCGAGAGGTCCTAGGTTCGAGTTCCGACGGTGGCAAGGTTTTGGACACTAGCTTGTCAGCTAGGTCGAATTCAGTCGATCTGTCTGGGGGAGAATTCTAGCGTCTGGCTTCTCTGATTGGTAGTTTTCTGTGTCTGTAGTTCTACTCGCTGGCAGGTCCGTGAAGTTGGTCTCGTGTGGATAATAACCTTGAACATTTTTCCGGTCTTCGCTCTGACACGCCTCTCGTGACGTTGCAGAGCACCGTGGCAGTTCGACGAGCACATTACGCGGCAACCTTGGACAGTTCATGACCGATGAACAATCTCGGGTTTACAAAGGTGTGTGTTCTACTGAGTGATGGGTGCTAACGAATCGTCCGAAAATAGAGTGCGTTAGTGATAAACGACTAAAAGTAAACAGTGGCATTTGCAGCGGAATTGCAGGCTTGCAGGGGGACCTCGCCCAAGGCAGCGACCCAGGGCGGCGTCGGAGACAGGGAAAGGGGCGGGCAGCGCAGGTCAGCGTGCCACACGCTATTCGCCGCCTCTACGAGCCGCAGACAGCAGGAAGGAATCCTCTCATTCTCCATGTTGTAAAAGGTGAGTAACAGCCAGGAGGAGAGACAAATGGTAGAGTTCGTGATATCAACATGGTAACGTGATATAAAGTGTGAATTCAAATCCATCCAAACAAGGAACATCCTGTTAATAGAAATTTCCAACCAAGACATCTTTGGTAATTCGTAGTAGTATAGTAGTTGTGAAGTCGTAAGCTTCTGCGGCCAGAGTGATGAACATGATCTTGACTGTCCGGGTGATGCCGCGTCGACACCACAGTCTTCGCCAGAATAATGCTAAACAGCGAGAGGATAGTGAATCTTCTTAAAAAAATCCTCTATTTCTTGTTTCTAATTCTTGTTGGCCCGCTATGTTCAAATAAGGTGCTTCTCCGAGACTTCATAGTAATCTTAGAAAACAGTATGTCTAGAATGAAATCCAGGGTCTTCAGAATCCGTTAGTGAGGTACACTGTCAAAGGTCTCCTGATAGTCAAAGTCCTGATAGTCATGCTGAAATTAATTTTAATCGGGCGGTCGCAGTGCCCGGTTTACTGTGTTCACGTGACTCATAGAGCACCGTGGTGGTAAAGGGTTAATACCAGTACTAAAATGTATTTCATGTGGTACCCGCGCGTTAAAACATCCAGATAAATACAGAGAAATCGCACTGCAACTGTAGAATGATTGTGCTCTAAAAATATGTTAGGTTTACTTGTGAATTACAAAGAACCGAGAAGAATAACAGTTATTAAAGAATACAAGTCTCCAGGTCTGTGGAATTGACGTTTAGAGATATTTTACGGAATATACCTTCAAACTTGTTCGGCTTGTATAAAACTGTTGTTAGCAACTTTAGTGTTCCCGTGGAAACATGTTCAATGCCGTTTCCCTTGCGGCAGCCCAAGCCACATTTTCGCCTCTTGCGTGTTACCATGGCAACGTAACTTTCGCGCTTTCTGTTATTGGATGCCATACGCCCGTCTCACCACATCGTTCCCTTCAGAAACGGTAGCGCATGCAAGAACACGTTCCAGATACAGGAGACGACATTTAGATCTGAACGGCGTAGAGGGGATATATCGAGACACTACGTGCGCACGAATTTGAAAACCTACACTTGTATATTTCTGCAAATCTAGTTACCTAACCCAACTACCTAACGAATCCTAATTAACGAACCCAGGTTAACTCACCCATCAGAATCAGTTAGGCATCTAATTCTATCTATCGCACCTCTGTTACCTAATTTAGTTGCAGTGATCGAAACACGCAAGTGGAAGTCACTGATTTCATTTGAAATAAATATGTATAAGCGAGGAAATCAATACTTTTGCAACTATTGAAACTTTGTTACATATTTCTTGCAAGGCACTAATGCAATTGAATCGTATTGCGCATTCACTAACGAAGTGTAATTATTCACATTTTTTATTTCTTTATTCGATCTGAAACTTCCAGTTGACATAATTCAAATGCTTATTCTTCATCTTCAAATATTCGTGGGTAAATTGTTCTTATGCTTGTTTTGCCACTTGAAGTCTCTTCACATTTCTTTTTTTAAATTTGCACATAGAACACATTTCCTTCTCTCAATACGTTTTGAAAGGTGATTAAATAAAATGTCCTTCAATGTATTGAGCGTCATGTGTTTATTCCCCTTTACCAGGTTTCATGGAACTTTTTAAATCGTAAACTAGGTAATATATTGTGACATACCAACATGTCACACATTTATATACTAATATGTGTCGTAAATGGGATAAATATACAAGGATAAACAAATAGAAATATGGCACCCTAGCAACGGCAGCCGAGTTGTTGTCAAGGTCAATGAACTTCATTCTGGCATTGGACTTGAGGGCACGGCTAGCTGATCAAGTAAACAATTTAGGGATTGGTTGAGAAAGCAATGACAGTCTAGGGCATAGCTAGTTGATTATGTAATCAATTTAGGGATTGGCCAGGAGAACAGTGACAGTGTATTCACGACGGAAGTGCGTCGAATGTTTCTGGTGAAAAACGGTAGAAAGAAATAGACCGAGTCTTGAAGGGCTGAACAGAAAGATTATATTCACATTCTGACATATGTCGTTGTGCTGTGCGGGTCATTAATTTTGTGAGATTGGGACTTGTAAATTTTTCTTGAGAGTGAATAGTTATCGGACTTTGAAAAAAAATCTGCTCAACAACTACATTATAAAATGTTCTACGACATGGAATGAACATTGTACATTCTTTACTTAAAAAAAACTTTTCTTCGTCAGTTGTCACATACAATTGTCAATGCTTTTCAAACCATAAATATAAAAATATATAACACGGGAAGATACATTGTGAAAGTGCGCTTATTGTAAGTCAGGAGGAAAAACGAGTTCCTTGCAAGTTCGTAATTTGTAATTTGTCGTGTTAATATTGCTACAAAAAACTTTGGGCAAGAGGGAGCGTTCCTAAAGAAACCGGAAGTTGGCGTGAAATGTTAGACGTACTCAAGCATTTGTCAGCCGGAACATAATCCACGAAACACATCCTATTATGAGAACTCGGCGAGAAAGAAGTGAGAGGGCGGTCGCTTTATCACGAGCCGTCATGTGTTTGGGAAGCGTGAGAGCGTTCGGGGGCGGGGGGGAGTGCGAGGGGCGCGGGGGAGTAAGGGCGTGGGAACGCAAGCCGGTGGTTGTGTTGTGGGGGAAGGTGAAGGACGGGGACAAACGCGGCAGGGGCATGGGGTGAAAGGGAGCGGGAACGGATGAGAAAGCGAGGAACAGAGAGAGACAGGACGCTCGCCCGGGCGGAGGGGAGGGGTCAGGAGGGGCGTGGCACGGCGGAGCGGAGCGGGGCAGGATGGAGCGGGACAGGATGGAGTGGGCCGGGAAGGGCCAAGGTGGGCCAAGACATGGGGATGGAGGGGAAATGGCAAGCCGTGGTTACGCGGGTGGCGACGGGTCGTGATGGAGCGGGTGGGGTCGGGGCGGGGGCTGGGGTGAGTCAGGGAGTGGAGTTGGGTGGAAATGGAGTGGGAAATCGCTGCTAGGCGTCCCCCAAACAGCCTCCTTCTTTTTCTTTGTCTCTTATGCACACTTTGCCCCGCATCGAGAGAGCCGGGCGCTCACTGCAGTCACAGATGTTTTCCTTGCGGTGCAGAGAGTCCTGCGACTGTGCGGGCGACCCCGTTGTCATAACCTTCTACTTATTTAATTTATATTACTTGCATAACATCGTTCTAAACCTTTTTGATGTTGGACGTGGAGTAATCTTCCTTGAACATAAGTCACTCTACGTCAAGTCCTTGCTTTTTATCCCTAACTGCCAGGCGCTCCGCACTGTTAGAATCGGGGGTTCCGAAACGGTCACCCATCCAGGGACCCGCGGTGTCTCGAGCTGCTTCGCTTCCGCGATTTCCGGGAGCTTGGTTAAGAAGTTCGACTACCGGCGACAGTGGGGCCAGATCGATTAATTGATTGTTTTTTTCGGGTTTCCGGGCGCGTCAACGGATTTGGTCGTTATCCCGTATGTGTAGTGCATGTTTTTATCGGGAGATGACGGTGATATTCCCCCTCTGGATGGCGAGATCCGGCGCCGACCTACCATTGGCTAGCTGGGTTTCCCAGCACTCCCTCCAGGACTCCCACCACCCCAACCAGGACTATCCCGCCCCAGCCGGGACAAGCTCTAAGCTCCCGACCGGTCTCCCGGAATATGTGGTAGTGTAGTGCATGTTGGTGTAAGGGGAGATGATAGGACAAGGAAGAGGAAGGAAAGATCGCGCGCGGTCCGTGGCCCGTTTGGCAGGGGACTGCTCCGGCATTCGCCTGGTGTTGGTCGGAGAAACCACGGAAAACTATCGATCAGAGCGGTCGGCCGCTAGAATTCTTCTCCAGACAGCGACTGAATTCGACCTAGCTGGAAAGCTAGTGTCGAAAATCCTGCCGCCGTCAGGACTCGAAACTAGGACTGCCCGGTCTGAGGTGCTGCAGTGACATCAGTTGATGCACTGCACTACCGCTCCCGGTACAGTGGGGCCAGAGGAGTGGAAACTTGCAAAAAGTTAGAAATCAAAATATACTTCAGAAGCTCCATTTCCCATGAAGGGTAACAAAATGTGTCCTTCATCGTGCCCCGGTCAGGAAAGGAAGAGGGCATCACCCCACTCCTTGCAGTGCAAGTTTCAACTTGCACAAATGATGTGCATCGCACTTCTTCGCTCTCGCAGTAAGAAGAGAAGTGTGTTTTCGATGCAAACATTTTTGCTCTCTCGACTAGCAGAATCGTTCGTGCTATGGATACGATACCTGAAGATACACTATTTTAAATTTACTTTAAATATTTATTTGTATGTACTTTAAATCTGAATTTCTAAAAAAACATATTCCTTGAATAAAAATTTTGTAATTCCAAGTAGAAACTTCACGTGTCACAATGGAATGAAATTTTTAAATCCGTTTTTTCATATTGTCTTTTAGTTCCCTTTCGGGAATTTCCGGGCTATGATATTAACTAAATCTGATTCAAAATTTGATCTAGTTTTCAAAACATTAATCAAAGTCTGCGCATGTTTGCCCCATTTTGCTTTAAGGTACTTTGTTTATGATAATGCCCAGATGGGCATTATCATAGGCATTTTGGCATTTTGTTAGCCTTTTTACCTATTATCAAGGCATTTTGTTAGCCTTTTTACCTATAATATTAATTTTTTTTATTTTTCCTTCATGACCTGTTACTAAGAGCTCTTTATGAACAGAGAGATATATGTATAGTGTTAATATATACAATGAAAAGGAAAAAAACGGAAGAAAAAGTGCAACCTGGATGAAAAACGAAAGTGCTTCGCAGGCTGTTAATTGCATATAACCCACTGGTTTCACAAATGGTAGAGAAAAATTTTCACAAAGGCATTGAACCTAGAAATTACACCAATGTTAATGGCTTCAAGTACAAATTCACATCTTGAATAGTCACATAATAAAAGTTCTAACTTTGATGTTATGTAAATATATATTTGAAGGCTAAACAATTAAATAAGACATTATTTAACTATAAAATGCGTTTTTAGTCCCAAAAATTCCTAAAAACGCTTAAAAACACTTTTTGCGAACTTTTACACTTTCTGGCTCCATCTGATTTTCAAAACTCTTCATATTATATTTATAATAATGATTATATCGTTATTTTCATATCATAATGATAACCCGAATACAGCCAAATAAATGACCCATAAAAATCTCAATATGGGAATTGAAATTATCTCTAATACTTTGACACACGTTTCACATTTTCCGAAAACAAGTCCTTACACTAATATAGAACGTACCTCAATTTTAAGTAAGTCTAATAGTTGAAAAAAATTATAATACGCATAATACATCAACACAGTGTCTACAACCAAAAGTATATTTACACGGAAAAACTGAAAAAACCTACTTCACATTACAAGAAATAACATAAAATTAGATACATTCATATTCGAGGTACACCCAGATTGTAAGATTGCCTAGGACATCAACAAAAACAAAAACACAATTTCACGAAAAAACATTACCGAAGAAGATACAGCACATGTTGCTCTAGTTTTCCACATAATCACTACCTGAATGGAGACATTTGCCATACTGTGGAAAAAAACTTTTCAATCATTGTGTCGTAGAAGTCTGCCGCCTGGGACAGGTACCCGTGTTGTACAACAATGAGCAGCTCTGAGTCACTGTGATACGCGTAATGCTGACCGGACACTTGAATTTCTTGAGGTGCAAGAAGAAAAGAAAATCGTTGGAGGCGAGATCCGAGCTATAGAGGGAGGGTTAAACACCTCCCAGCAGAACAACTATAGAAGTTCTATTGTGAGCTGACTCGTGCGTTGCCGAGCGGCATTTTGCCGGAAGATAAGACTTGCACTGAGCAACCCGCGTTGCTTGTTCTGAATGGCCCTTCTCAAATTCTGCAATGCTTCTCAGTAACACTCAGTGTTTAAGTCATATCTATGGCCAGAAATCCGTTGAAAAGAATGCCCATTTGGTCCCAGAAGACCGTTCACAACACTTGCCGGTTCGGCCACGTTTACTAGAATTCGTTCTTAATCGGAGATCCAATGTGGAGCCAATTCAGTGACAGTCATTTGGTTTCTGGGGCAAAGTGTTCAATCCACGTTTCGTCATCTATGTCAATTCGATTCAGAAACTCGTCTCCATCATTGTGTTACTACTCCGGATATGTCACAGCTGATGCCATAGCATCCTCTTTGTGTTCGGATGTCAGCTGCTTTTGTTCCCACCACGCACACACTTTATTAATCAACAGATGTTTACTGACAATTTCGAGCGATAAGAAACGGAAAATAAGCGGGAAAAGGGAACTTAGTTTTGTATTCTTGAAACTACTATTTTCGACTGCTGCACTTGCTGTTCCACAAGAACGTCCATGATACGGGATGACCGTGCACTGCGCTCGACATCATGAACATTTTGTCGTCCTTTTGGAAATTCTCTTCACCAGGACGCAGGACGCAGACGCTTGCTCATGATGCCTGGTCATACACTTGACAAAACTTAACGTATTTGAGCAAACATCTTTTTAGGCACCATTGCAATAATTTTCATTCCTATAAATGTAGATGAAACTATATATATCTAAGGTGGTCTAACATTGATATTTTCTCACGAAAAAAAAAAGAATTGAAATACCTCTATCTATATAATACGCTAAGGAAATATATAAGTTTTGTACCATTTTTATGAAACCATTAACCCAAAACTCTTTAAGCGTGTTACTGTTGAATAGAGAGTTACCACCCTACAAACTTGCATCAAACAGTTTTGGGACGAAAAGTTAGAAGTTTGCAGGACAGGATACAAGGATAAAAACCGACACACATGCAACTCTTAACGCACGTTGCCATCATTCATACTCTGCAACGATGCGTCTTATGCCCTTAAAATCAGATACCCATATCCCTGAATAGTCACGACGTATGTTTTTTATGCTTCTATCTACAAAATAATCCTCTTTGGACGTTCTGTTCAATTTTTGAGGGCACCGTTACTCTGGAGTGTAGGTTGTTTGATGCGTTGTAAGTGTTCTTGTATAAAGCTATTTTCACTTTTAAAACAATGATTTAAAAAGTGGTGAATGCTCGCACGTGTCTTACTACAAATGTATAATTTAGATAAAATAATCAGTAAATAAGATATTAAATTGCGATTAATAGTGTAACAAAGAACTATTACATACTGACTGCTGATATTAAATATTGACTAAATGAAACAGTGTCATGAAATTAAATACAAGGTGTATCAATAAATGTTAAACTTTGAAGGCATGTAGGAGGACCAAGATAATCTTTTTTTAATGAACATATGATGGGAAGTTTCAAATAACGAAGGTAACATTTGACGATGATTTGCAGACAAACCTTCATACATTGGTGTTTGGTGGGTATATGAAATCACTTTTTTAAAAAATTTGTTGCGTCTTCATATTGGCGCAACGCGTCTCCAAGCCCCTTACGTGGCGTTGAGCGTTTTGCGCTGGGGAGTAATTCTCCATTATTTTGCGCGGGAGTGATCCTTCATTACCTTTTTCGAAAGTCATTTTACGTGAGGTCGCAGTCACTTGTCAAGAGTACCGCCAGGTGGCATCTCCGCGTTCGCGCCTCCTGCAACGCGCTCCTGCATCACTACCCAGCGAGAAGGAATAAGGATAGGGGTACGGTTTAGGACACTTAACAGGGGTTGGACTAGCCCTGGTGAAGCAGCCAAACTCGTTTTGTTGGAACAAATTTCACATGAGATTCGACGGGAATCGAACCAGGATCTCAGAGGTGAAAGGCTAGCGACTTCGCTATGTGAGAGCGTGACCTGTCAACAACCGACAACGAATGCTGATAAAACAGAGAATTTCACCAAAAATGCTTGTAATGCAAGGAAGAAGAGATAGGGAAGAATAAAAGGGAATGATGGAGGGCTGGATGAATGTGCAGGTGTGGTGGCCAGGAAAAGAACAACACTGGCCTTTGGAGGCTATTTTTTAATAAATAGTTGATGCGGAAGGTTTCTAGTATTAGGTTGTATTGAAATGTTATCATTTTCTTCAGTTTTGATTTCTTTCTGTGTGGTGAATGAGTATAAATATACATATTCTTTTAGTTTTTGAATTACCTACTAGTCCGATCGATGTATTGGGTGTTGCAATTATGGCAGGAAACGCAGTAGGCTTATAATCCGGAGGTTAGATTGTTGATTACACAGTTTTGGGTGTAAAAATAGTGTTTTAAATATTGTTAGATGTTTTCTATATGATATGTTTGAAAGTTTTCTATATTATATGTGCTTAAATTGAAGTTTTCAATGAGAAAGTATGTTCTGTGAAACATAACGATTTTTATCTTCATTCTAGAGGGTGTCAACATGTCATTTTTTGGTCCTTTTTTGACATTTGGTCTTGCAGAACACAATATATGCATTGAAAATGTCTGTTTGTGTTTGTTTTTTCCACATTCATACCGAAATACCCTTGTACAAATATATCATTTTTGGATTACATATTAATTGTTAAAAATGGCTAAAAAGTACCATTTCTACAATTTTTATGATTTTTTGAACCATACATTGTTATAAATGTCCATTCTTTATCAAAATTCATACTTAGAGGTTTTTTGGGTCGCTGTATACACATTTAATGTCCAGATTTTTAAATTAAAAATGGCTGATACAATATGGCGGGCAAAAATTTGAAAAGTGCATTGTTTTTCATGAAATTTGGTGCATAAGGATACTTTGGGTCACTGATTACTAATCTGAAATGAAATTATCAAAATGTAGAATGGCCGATTCAATGTAGAGGACAAAATGTTGAAATATGCATATTTATATTAAATTCGCTATATAATTGTATTTTATCGATCACAGTGTCAATCACAGCGCTGCGCCGGTTGCATCATTTCATCTTTGTCACTTTCACTGTAGTAGACCAAGATACAGTGTGAATAATCATGAACGTGTACCGGGAGAGAGTTATTGCGCCTTCTTCTAAATCAGCCTTTACATGAACACACACACACACACACACACACACACACACACACACACACACACACACACACACACACACACACACACACACACATCCGATAAAATCAGTGTTGTATACGCATATCGATAAATTGACTTTTTTATTTGTCACCAAGTGTTTGTGTTAATATATTTATGACAAGAATGTAAATGATGATAAACTGTGCCCTGACATTTAATTGACAAAATGAAAATGTTTGTGTGAGATGTATAACGTGTTTTTGTTTTCTATTTTTCAAATTTATTCATTGTCATTTTGTATAACCTCAAACTTAAACGATGTGTTTGTTGATTTCAGATTGCAAGTATATGAAATAATCGACTATGTCATAAGACTTAATAAACGTTTAGGTATAATTCGTTTATAATTTAGCATGTGTGAACAAATGAAACTTTAGAACTCTGAGTTTGTAGAAATGACGAATTCACATATGTCGTCTTCTGTATGTCTAGCAGATGTGATCCACAGCCATCCATTTATGAAATTCGTTTTCCCTCATATTCGGTGGTAGAGTGCATATGATTTCTTCACATTGTGATGTTTCTCTTGAAAAACTCCAAGGCAGAAACAGTTCTGGATTGTGCTCACAGACACCATGGTTATACCATGGTGCTAAAAGGTGTAGGATATCAAGAACATTGGTCTTCTTAGCAAGGTCATTAGTACTCATTTCTTGTATCTCTTCCATATTCTTAAGGATTCTTGCCCGCATCTCTTGGCGATAATACGCCTTTAATTTTCGAATGATTCCCTGGTCACCTGGCTGTAATACTGAAGTAGGATTGTCCGGTAGGACGACAACGCTGGTATTCTTTAATTCACAATTCATTGTGTGTGCTGCACAGTTGTCATCCAATAAAATTACTTTTCGAGTCAGCCTGCTATTCCACTTCAATAACCATTCTTGAAATATTGAAGCAGTCATCCATGCATGAGAATTTGCATGATAGTTAACTGGAAATTTTTTAACACCTGTAAAGCATCGCGGGTTCTTACTTTTGCCAATTACCAACAAACTTTCTTTTTTCGCCAGACATATTTGCGCAGCACAAAATACTTAAGCGCTCATTACTTGTTTTACAGACTTAAGCATTTTCATTCTTAAATATGTGTGCTGAGGTAGAACACGAAAATACAGTTCAGTGTCATAAACGTTATACACACAATCCGGAGAAAAATCAGAAATAATTGTTGGCCTTTCCTCTTCCAACCATTTTTTTGTAGCTGCCAAATCAGCGTCATTCTGTTCGCCGCGAGTTCGTTTGTAGACGTTTTCCTTTTTCCAATGATGAAATCATCCGTCAGTTGCCACAAATTCTTCCTTTCCCATTTTCGTAGCAAGCTCCTCTGCTTCTTGACGCATCAGAGGGCCATCAACACGAGCATCTTTTTCACGAACATAATGAACCACATTCTTAGAGCAGATTCAACCTTATAGTCCTTCCCTACACGATTTCTCGTACATTGTAAGTTTTCTCTTCATTGCCGCTTGAAGAATATCGTTTCTGTTTAGTTTGCACAGAAGATGTTGAAAAAGGCTATAGCCGAATAAAGCGGTGAAAAGTGCCCCCAAACCAAATCGATAATCGCGATGCGCATATGAAAGAGAATACAAAATGACGTAGATTCACCAAAAATAAGCATCTTAGGGCAATCTGTTGCAGAGATACGAGAAACGCGTTTTCCATGTTTTATTATTTCAAAAGTCATTGAAACAGAAACAGTTAAGCACTTCTTTAAATATTACATATTTTATTGCAATTACCCTCTCATCGTGTTATTTTTGGTCGGTCACCGTTGAAAATTGTCCATTTATACCACTTAAAAAATGTATTTCAACACTTCTTGCACTCCATGAAACATAATGGCCGACGTCTGGTCTCGTTTTTCAACAGAAGTGGTCACATGGTTCGTGACGGAAACTGGTGCTGTGCAGAACGAGCAAAAATCGGTGCACCGGAGGAGCCCACCCATCTCTTTCCACCATGGGAATATCGGGAGGGAAACGACATTGTTAACGTGCGAACTGAAGTAGCACCCTCAGATGCTGCTCCCACATAGCTGCGATAATTTAAGCACACATTTAGCACACGCTAGTTACTTAGCGAAACTTGTAAAATAGGTATTTTTAAATAGAAATGTTGAAAAAAACGGAAACAGAGTAGACTGTTTAAAAACAAATGCGTGATCCCAGTTATTGAAGAAAGTGACAATGATTAATTGTCTATAATTGTATATTTGTCAATGATTAATAAATCTACAACTACGTAATTTGAATTATAATATAAACATAAATTATTAATATACCTAAAACCGAGTAATTTGATTTATATTAGAAACAATAGATAAATCTAAAATCAAAAGGTGTTTGATTTTTATCGATAATATTCTTTCCACATAAAACAAACATTTGTCAGCAATAAGTTCCAAATCATCCTGGTAAGCAAGACCCTTCAATAATTTTAATATAAACTTTTTAAACATTGATGAAACAAGTTTTTCCGATCACATTTTGGCGCAAATTTCAAATGTTGAAACTGAAAAAATTGGTTTTAATTTGTTTTCACTACCGTCCACATTGTTTAAGAATCTGAAAAAATGTGTGTTATAGAATGTTATAAGATTCATTTTAGGGGGGGGGGGAATTGAGACAGTACTCCAACGTTATCACATCGAAAACGAATTTCAAACCTTTATTTTTTTCTATATGAATTTGGCGTCAAAATTCGTTGACAAAAATGCCTTAAAATTAAACGATGTTTCCCCGTTTCTGCAATTTTGTTTGACCCTGATACTCGCAATAGATGCTGAAAAAATAAAACATGAGAAACACGTTTCTTGTTGTATCTCTGCAACACATTGCCCAAGGACGCTGATTTTTGTGAATCTACGTCATTTTGTATTCTCTTTCATATAAGCATCGCGATTATCGATTTGGTTTGGGGGCACTTTGCCCCGCTTTATTCGGCTATACTATTTGTAGCTGTACTGCTGCATTGAGTGGACTTGTTTTAGGTAAACTGTCATAACGTTCAATAACAGAAACTTTCTCGTTAATTGTCAAGTCTTTACGTTTAGGTCAATTTTTCACACTGGCCAACACTGCAATTTAACTGCACGTACAAATGGGAACTGACAGCTCCGTGAACCACTGGAAGTTTGGAAGACTTACCTGCGAGAGGTGAAAGGCGATCAAGCGTCAGCCAGCAAGTTATTTTTAGAACAATGCGTGGAACAGTGACACTGTGCGCACCAGTAGCGAATAATATTATTTGCTTTACTTTCTGGAGTCGCGAGCCTTGATGGCTCAACCATCTTCTGAGTACGTATTGCGGCTCTGTCTTTCAGAATATCCAAGTAGTTTATTGGACAAAATAATGTTGAAATTGTTTTAAGAGCTTATTTTCCAATTTTGGGCCCCGACACCCTACACACACACGCGCACCCACACACACACAAACACACACATACACACATAATTGTTTAATAGAAAATGTTTGGAACCAAAAAATTCCTTTTTAGGATCGTTGTTGAGATATCTACTAGGGTTTTTCTAACGTGGCGGCTGAGTGTAGTACCTCCAAGATGGAATTCGGCACGACTTTTTGAGTTATTCTCAGTCCTACCGCTATATTCTCTTGATGTGCAGCATTGCTTGATGCGGTCGCGATCATGTGACATCTTGCGGCAGGACTGAGAATGACTCAAAAAGACGTGCCGAATTCCATCTTGGAGATACTACCATCAGCCGCCACGTGAGAAAAACCCAAGTTTAGTAATGGGGATAGAGACAAGCTTATGGAGAAAAACGTTTTGAGAAAGAATTTGTTTAATTTAAATTAGATGATGTATGAGAGATATTAAGTTACAGAGTTCGTTTTTAGCTTAACTATGAATGTCAAACATTAGAACATTAATGTATGCTATTATTTCGATCCATTAAATATCTGAAATTTACTTATTTATTTAACGTCAAGAAAACAGTTAAAACTGCGTATGACGTGCCATGGGGAAAAGTGAATTGTGTGCACATTTTCATAATTCTGTGATCCATCCACTAAATCATATGCTACTTGAATTTTGAATTTAAAAAGATCCCATGTAATAAAATCTATTTTCAAGGATAAATAGGCAATAAAGTTTGGGCTTTTATCCACGTTGTCCTTCGGAATAATACTTCCTGCCGCAACAACATGGAAACTATAATTTGAATAACTGTATTTCCCACTGAATTCCAGAAGACGTGCACAGATAATGAAGTTACATTCATGTCCAGAAGCCAAACAACGGGCCATCTCAGCATTTTCTCAACCAATCAGGGAAACTGGACGAAAAACTTGATCGAGATGGGGGTCATTGACTCAGAAGCTGCGATACAATACTTGTTACATATTGTTTAGAATTATACAGTCCAATGGTAAAAATACATTAAATATCACTGTTAAAATTAATGTTACTTTCCTTGTGATGCTCAGTATAGTCTCTAATTGTATAGAAACAGTTATGTAGCAGAAACGATTTCACTTGGGATTTAAACTTTCCTATTGAATTTAATCGTCTAATGTCATCTGGCAAAGTGTTGTAAAATAATGTACATGTATTGTAAGTGAATTTTTTGTAATGAGCTGTTGATACTGTCACCTGATGAATATGATTTCTACGTCGAGTGTTATAGTAATAGACATCGGCATTTTCTGAAAATATACTCCCGCCTTTAAGCAAGTCATTTTTGACAAAAACCACTGATTCGTAAATGAACAGACAAGGTAATAGTAAAATCGATCCTTGAGGAACTCCACGTGCAATGGGCAAAGAGTCGGAAAGGTGCGTAGGTAATGTTCCGTCATTTCAGTAAGGTATTTCCACTCTCTGAGATCGTTGTTTAAAGTACGAACATAACCAATCTAGAGCAATACCACGGATTCCATATGAAGGTAATTTTGAAAGTAAAATGTCATGATCAATGACGTCAAAAGCTTTTGATAGATCTAAAAATAATCCAATAGGTGCCTCGTTTTGATCCAATGATGAGGCGACATCTTTAAGAAAAGAAAATATAGCTGTTTCCGTTGATTTTTATTTTCTAAATCCATGTTGGCAATTTGAAAGCGCGTCGTGTTTACTGAGAAAGGTTTCCATTCGTGCGTAAAAAAGTCTAATATTTTTGAAAAATCTGATAGAAGAGAAATGGGCCGATAATTTTGAATTTCATTTTTGTTGCCTTTTTTGAAGAGCGGCTTAATTTTAGCTGTTTTGAAAATATATGGAAACGTTCCGGTGCATAACGATGAATTCAATATGTGAGTTAACGGGTGTATAATGGCATACGCACAGGTCTTTAACAATGATCCGGGAATTTATCTAAACCAGACGAATATTTATTTTTTAGTTTACCGATTAATTTGAGAATTTCATAGGAAGAAGTTTCGGAAACGAACATCGTGTCTAAAAATTTTGGGTGAACGGTCTATAATTGAATTTTGTGGCTGAAGACCCTTAGTGAGATCGGCAGCAATTCTCGGAAAGTATTGGTTAAAGAGACTAGCTACTGTTGCCGGATCGTTCACATTTATATCGTTATATTTTAAAACAACATTCTCTACAGGTTTTCTAGTTGATTTGGTCGTATTTTTTATTATATTTCACATTGCTTTTGTTTTGTTATTTGAGTTCAAAATATCCTGATCGTGTTTCATGATTTTAGCCTGCCTTATGACTTTTCTTAACAATGATTTGTATTTTAAAGTAGATAAGGAAATCTTGAAATACGTTATGACGTTTAAAAATGAAAGAAAGAATTCGTTTGTTTTTACAAGATGTCCTAATCCCTTGCGTTATCCAAGAATTGCTTTTCCGTGAAATATTTAATTTTCTTTTTTGAAGAAGAAAGCAAGTGTTAAAATGAAATGAAAGAGTTGAAGAAAAAAAAGAATTATATTTGTCGGTTGTATCAACAGTATTATAAACCGCTTCCCATGACTCCTGCATCAAGTAGTCAATGAATCATTTTATTTTACTTTTTGTAAACAATCTAGTCATACGTCTATTATTTATTGTGTCAGTGATCGCATTTCTTATAATGGTAAGCATTTGTGCATCGTGGTCACTGTATCCTAAATCTTTTGTTTCAACTTCATATCGAGTAGTAGTTTTGTTAATTATAATTTGATCAATTGCCTGCATCGAATTTTTTGTGATCCGTGTGGGTACATTAATTGTAATGTCTAAATTGAAGGAATTAATTAAATTGAGAAATTTTTCGAGCAAGATTTGACCAGAAAATCAATGTTAAAATCTCCGCATACAACAATGGATTCAAAAGAACGATTGCTGACTTCGTTAAGTGTTATCTCCAGGTTTTCTAAGAAGAAAATATAATCTGCAGCTCTCTTTGTTGGAAGTCTGTAGATGCAAAGTATTATCACTTAAACAATTAAACTTGACAAAACAACTTGTAAGAAAGGCATCATATGTTGTTCTTCTCGTTCAGCTGTTGCATCTCTAGTGGGATGTGAGTTTCGAACTTCTAACGATGGATCTGCTAATCGTGCAACATTTGGTATGCAAGCTGTTGCTAGAATGTATCGTGCAATAACATTCTGGGAACTGTAAGCGCTGGTGCAGTGACATAGACTTCATGATCTGTTGAGTAATTTTAATTTACCTTTTTTTATCTACTAAGTTCGTTAAAATATCGCTTGCATGCAATTTCAGAATATTACTTTGAAGAAATATTTTGTCCAGCTCTTTTGCAGAATATGTATACGAACTTCTGTTATGAGATATATCCGCTAGTTAATCGACACACATTTTTGTGTTTCAAATGCTAATATGCAAAGGAGCGTAAAAGGTTTTCCATATGTGAACTTAATTAACACGTGCTTAGATTTTTTGTTAGGTATTGTGTTACCAATCAATATGGATTTAGTAGATGAGTGTCTACCAGGTTTGTGCAGGTAACCAACCAATTCACTCGTAAATGGAAACGAAACATTAACTGAAACATAAATGTGTCATAAAAACCGATACTACAAATTTTTCAGCTTTAGAACTTCGTGACGATGTTTACCTTTACTTAATAATAACACTTAGAATTTCAATAGAGCCTAATAAACTTATTGAGTTCAGGCATGTGCATGGAATTAAGTGCTATAGTTGCGCTACTAAAATAATCTTGGTCCATAACCTCGGAATAATTTGGTTTCATATATCACTAATAATTAGGGGATTTTCTTTGAACTATTGTTCTCAAAATATGCAGATGTCTCAGAATAAATATTACAAACGTCTAGGGGATGTAAAGGGATTGCAGGTGATCACTTTTCCTAATGAAGACGTGGTACGAAATTTTACATAAGGAAGTTACACTTGTGACTTTGCCCCTGATTGGTAGGAGATCTATTACGCATTGGTATTTACCCGGACACGTTCGGACTCAGTCAAAGGGATTTCGGGTACCTGCCGAACATCGATGCAAAGACACCCACAGGTCAGGGGAAAATCTCATATATGTAACTTCCATATATGTAATTTCTCACATGTTTATTGGGAAATGTGATCATTTTCGATTCCGTTCAGATTGATCAGGGAATATCAATTTTGGAGAAAATCGACAGAACGGTTTACGTGCTACAATTGTCCACAGACGAATTGATAGCTGTTAAGTTGATAGGTTGACTGACTGATTAATAATGATCCCGGGTGAGTGAACTGAATAGGTCAGCAATCCCGTAAGTGTTGTACATGTTTTGTTCGGAAGGTAGTAGTGATCACCCCCACTGGATGGCTAAATCCAGCGCCTACCTACAGCGCCGAGCTAGCAGAGTTTTTTCCAAGCAGGTACCTCCCATCAGAGGGGCATCGTCCCAGCAGAGACAAGCTCTAAGTTCCCGACTGGTCTCCCGACATGAGTGGTAGTATAATGCATGTAAGTGTGTGTAAGTAAAGGACAAGAAATGGGAAGAAAAGATCACGTGAGGTCCGTGTCTCGTTTGGTAGGGTACTGTCCCGGCATTCGTCTGGTGTTGATCAGAGAAACCATGGAAAGCTACCGATCAAAGCAGCCGGCCTCTAGAATTCTCCTCCACACTGCGACAGAACTCGGCCTAGCTATCTGACTAGTTTCGAAAATAACGCAATCGTCAAAACACAAAGTTAGGACCTCTCGGTCACTGGTACTACATTGACATTAATAGAACTATTAGAGAGAGGCCCTGAGCCATCTTTCACGATCAGCCGTTAAGGATAAGGTTTCATGGATAGTGTATATATTGTATTTAAATTCTATGTCTATAGATTCATTAGTTCACTTAAATCGGTTCTTACAGGTGCACGGAAGACAACAAATGATTTGATGTGACACGTTTTACAAATTGAAAGGGTGAGTTGAAAAAAGTTTAAAATTTGCAAATTGGAAAAGCACGTACAGTCACGTCCGGTTTATTTATGTGGATTGATTGTATTCGTGAGTAGAAGTGCTTCAAATGATTTTCAATAATTTTTTTCGAATCCTCAATAGTTTTCTGCATTAACACATTCATTAAATTAAAATTCCCGTGTGAGACTTGAACCTGCGACTTTTGGGTTCCAAGGGCCGAATCTGTACACGCCATTTACCAACCTCGGCCATCCGCGGGGAAAAACCTCTGTCCTTTCATATTCATCAAGACGTAATTATTTTATTTCTACCATTAGGAAGCCGAAAAATTGAGAAAATGTGAAAAATGTCCTTTGAGCGACCAAAGAAGTTATCTGGCGTAAGAATCTGACATACCCGAAAATCAAGTCCAGACTAAAGAGATTAGAAAACGAAGTAGGGCGAGAATGTTTTTTCCATTCCATAGCACTACAAGTCTATTTATTTATTTACCACACGCTGTTACATACGAGGAGGAACTTTAAAGTAAATATTTCGTGCGGCTTTTGAGAAACTATTTTTAAAAAATTGCGTAAATTTCAGACAGTAATTAAACGAAATCAGCTTTTTTTCAAAACGTTGTACATGAGCTTTTTTAAAGACCAGAATTTTTACAAAAGAATATGTTTAAAACAAAAATCGCTATCTCCAATTTTGTAGTTTAGAAATGTTCACATTTTTGGGACATTTTCGAAAAAATGAACAATAGCCGGAAATGGGAATAGCACCATATTTTTTTACCGTCTTGTATTATATATAAAGAATAAAATTAAAGAAGAAATTGAAGCGATGTTTGAGAAAAAATTTGCCCCAAATTCCCTATATTGCCTTTCGCACAAAATTACATGGAAACTACTCATATTTTTGAAATATTGAACATAAACGTATTTAATAATCCGCCGTTAAGGATCAGATTTCATTAAGAAAAAATATGTATCTTCAATATTCTAGTTGTGAGAAGGCGCTCCAAAAAATTGCACTTTTCCAATTTTCAAAAAATCTGTGGTTTTAACGAACCATTATAGCACCAACTCTAGAAACAACGAACCAGCACCATTCTCTTGAGTGTTCTTTACGCCCGAAGATGAAGTTTAATCAACAAATTTGGTGCCATTTTTGAGGATTCATATGAAGTACCCTAAAAAATCAAAATATCCGTTTGAAACTTCCGAAGCCACGAGTTGATTTAGATATAATGTTAGTTATAATCTAATCTTAGATCTAATATAAAGTTTGAAGAAATTCGGATGAGCAATTTAGGCCCTCGATTTGACCACAGACGAATGACTGACCACTGACAACAGACAGATGTTTTGTCTTCAATCAATTTTTCGGTATCAAGAACCAACAAAATATGGATTCTGGCTACACTACGTGTTAAATGATTTTTTTCTAAATTTAGCAGCAGGATTTATCAACTTTCATCACCAGAACCCGGCAATACGACTTTTTCTGGCGACAATTCTCCATTTTCCGGCGCACGATTACATAACTTTCTCTTCTTACGAAGTTTCTTTGTTAGGTTAGAAAGTAATAAAATACTACTCTCTTTTCTGATAATCATTATAACAGCCAAGAGATGCTTGCTAAGATATTACACATCTGTGTTGTTTCTCCAATTACTCTTTTTCTCACTAAAACCATCTGCAATGAAAGTGTATTGTTCGCGAGAAAATTGCATGATGTAGTGTCATCCCCAGACCGAAATGTTTGCTTTTGTGTTTTTAATTGTAAACATTCAAGTCCACTTTATCTAGAGATAAAAAAGAAAACCTGTGACTCGTGAATAAATTAAATTATTTCCTTATCTACATAAGCCTGCAGTGACCTGAAAACCAACAGACGTGCGGGCGCTGCAAAGTTTCGAGCCGATCCTTATCGCAAGGGAATAATTGGCAGCTGTTCAAATATACCTCCGCATTTGCATAAAACTGGTGGGGAAATCACAACGTTGATCATCGGAATAGCCGACCTTTAAAATTCTATTCGTGACGATGCTTAAAATTCGTCCACAATTGAGACCGAATTGATTATTCATTACACAACATTACATTAATTACACAACATCGGACAGCACAACGTCGTTTACGATGTGAGAGTGGGAGAAGGGGGAAGGAAGAATAGTGGAGACGATTACGAACGCTCGCACGAAAACCCTTCTTGTACAATTCCGCAAGAATCTTGCCGAAAATCATTGCTCGGTTTCTTTAAAATGCGAGAGTTATCAGAAATTCCTTATGTCGTCTAAGCCAAACAAAAAATACTTTTCTAAGGTCGCTTTTCAACTAATGGGACTAACAGCGTTCACTATAATTCTCATTGCTTCTTGAACTTTGGGGGTACTGGATGAGGAACTCGCATACAGTAAAAGGACATATACAAACATCCACCCTTCAGCCTTAGCAATCTCAACTATCCAGGCCGCCACACCCAAAAAATAATTAATCAAATATAGGAAAATACACAGATATAGAGCGATTTTAATTACAAGTTCTATTTATATTTACATGGTCATATTGTTATAAATTATATACATAAATGAAGATTAATTTACAAGTTCTATCTATATTTCCATGGTCATACTGTTATAAATTATATTCATATCACTAATGTTACGACTAAATGTTCTAGTAATCAACAGAGACACATTGGTCATGGTCATGGGACAACAGGAGTGTGATGACTGTGGCAGTAGCTATGACGCACAACAGTGGTGGCAGTCATGAAGGTGACGGTAACCGGCAAGGGGAGGTCTTCTCGCTGATGGAAGGTACACGGCGAAGTATTCGACCAATTTAGACAGCCAAAATTATTTTTATTGTTTAATCGGGTTACATAGGCCATTTTACTCATTCGTGATAGTTTGATAGGAATCAACTTGAAGTAAGCAAAACTAATAATAGGTGTAATATATTCGTATGTTGTAAAACTGCATTTTATTCTGATAGCGAGACAATAATGTGGCAAAGAAGTGATTCGATTCTGCCACATCAACTTATTTGTGCTCAAAATTAGTCGAAGTGGCACAAAAGAACTTTGAAAGATATGTGCATCGACATTAGCTTCATTCTGGAATTTTTGCTTATACTGAGTTTGTTGTGAGCCATTACAGAATCATTGGCAAATTAACATCAATGAATTACTTTCTTTTCCCCTTAAAGTTTGCAAAACGTCTTGATGCATAGAACAAGAGTATGATCAAATGTTTAAAAAAATTAATGGCAGTATAATTATTATTAGCAACATGATATGATTCCTTATCCCGGTAAAAACTGAAGTACACTATAACCGTACTAATCTGAAGCACACTATATGAAGGATATGATTTAATATTAGTATTTCTTCTTATTTCGTCTTCGCTGCTGGAAAGATCAGTTTCAACAACCGTGAGCATGGTGACCAATAAGCATGGTGTAGTTGTGTTTTACTATCATATAAAATGACAGGATAAGCTCTGTTATATTTCCCTATTCGCTTTGAAGAACTTGTGATTTCTTGTTGAATAGAATTATAGAAGCGCCTTTGTTTCCGAATATCCTAATGTCACCCGAGTAGTCCATAACTTCCGTATCTGTAGTACGTCGTAAACCTTTTGTTTTTCTCTTCCTTCGCTCCCTTCAATCTTGAAACTCTCCTTGTTGGCATTTCTGGTCGCTTTATTACTACTGGAATATTGAATATGCTATTGAGCCAAAAAAAAAATTTACCAACAAATATATCCTATTTTGTGGGCTAGACTGCCTTATTTTATTTCCATTTAGACTTGAAATATGAAAATTTATGCATTATTTCATTTATTTGATTGTCAAAATAATTATCATGTTATAAGTAAATTTCTACGAATTCCAATTTTTCATTCATAACCTGTAACTTTTGTTGCAGGATCATGTTAAAACACCTTTTTGAGTGATTACGTTGATGCTCTAAGTCACTAAGCAAAATTTGGCGGAAACTAAAAAGATAATAAACACTTGTCGAAAAATCAACTTACGCTCATAGATAAATCGTGCAAACCCGCGCGAATCCGGGATTAATATTAACGAAAATTTGAATTGCTGAAAACAGTTTTTTCATATCTCCAACAATAATAACTGAGAAAGAAAAAATACTAAAATACTTACATCAGTTGATCTTTGCTAAAGAAAATAACGAAATACAAAAGTTTAAATAAAAATCTCTATTTGAACTAAAATAATTAAAATCTGCACGAAAATATACATATTATGCAAAGATTTACACAATTTATCAGTATCTATGTCCCTTCACTAACCCGAATACACACAACCCACTGCGCCGAGCGATAACATCTGTGCAGCTTGTTATTCTCCAATCTTTTAGCTTTGCGATGAGGTGTAAATATATTTTTTTTAAATTTGTATAGAGTGAAATACAAAAATCGACATTTGACCGTCAGAATTGGCCAAATATCTTATGTGCGACTGCTATAGAAGTATCTCGGAGTGATATTTCAATGAAGTATCAAAGATAGGTCTTAGATCGTGGAAGTAGAACGTGGCGATAGAACGTCGAAACGGTTGGGCAGTGAGACATGAATACGGGCTACGGCGAATGTGGAGGCGTTTTGGGTGGAGTGGGAATGCAGATGGTGATTGATATTTTTTCTTTCCGGAGCGCATCAAATTCTATGATAATTAGTCACCTAAGTGTGCATGTGATATCTCGAGATGTGGCAGTGCTCCTTCCTCACTGAAACTTAAGATCCAGTGCCAAACTACACGTTGACTTGCGGGGTTTTCACTCGCCAACGGGGCACTGTTCCAGGCAGGACGAGCTCTAAGCTCTCGGCTGGTCTTGCCTCTTGTCCGATATAGTGAAGTACGTGTGCAAAGGAATTTTCCCCTTAGCGGCTGAATTCGGTCTACCTATACAACTAGTATCGAAAGTCCTTCAACGTGAGAACCCAAACCCTAGAACATATTTACCGAGAGAGGTGGCTCAGGAAGTGAATTGATGCCACTGCAATGCTTCTGAACAGGAGGTCGTAGGTTTGAGTCCCGATGGTGTCAATATTTTCTAGTTACTGGCTAGTTAGCTAGGTTGAGTCCTGTCGCTGACTGGAGGAGAGTTATAGCGGATGGCTACTCTGATCGGTAGTTTTCCGTAGTTTCTGCGAGCAGTACCAGGAGAATGCCGAAACAGTACCGTGACAAACGGACACGGACCACATGCGATCATTCCTTTCCAATCTTTGCCCTATCCTACTCCTTACTTACGAACGCACTTTCATGCACCACACAACATCGCATGCCAGGAGAGCTGTC
The DNA here is from genome assembly GCA_011170035.1 of Teleogryllus occipitalis. Taxonomy (NCBI): domain Eukaryota; kingdom Metazoa; phylum Arthropoda; class Insecta; order Orthoptera; family Gryllidae; genus Teleogryllus; species Teleogryllus occipitalis. The sequence continues at coordinate 208,086 of BLKR01001828.1, read as the reverse complement.
GGGAGCTTAGAGCTTGTCCCGGCGGGTTCGGTGCCCCGCTCGTGGGAGATTCCTGGCTGGGGATATTCCCGGTAGGGCGGCGCCGGATCTCACCATCCAGCGGGGGAAAATCACCGCCACATTGAGCGATAAAAACATACACTTAACTTACGGGACAAGAGACGTTAGCAATTGATGCGCCCGGAATTACTAATCAAGCAACCAAAGCAACAACCTAGAACATATTTGTGAGAGACGCTGCAGTGGCAACAGTTGCTACCCTGAGCCATCTCAGCCTGTGGGTGCATATGCGTGGTTGATTGATTGATTAATAGTGATTCCGATGCCGTATGGTCGTTATTCCCGTAAGCGTAGTGCGTGTTTTTACTCGGGCAGTGGTGATGGCCTCCCGCGAATGGCTAGATCCGGCGCCGATCAACCATCGGCTAACGGGATTTTCCCCAACCAGGTATCTCCCACCTGCGGGACACCGCCCCAGCCAGGACAAGTTCTAAGTCCCCGACCTTCCTCCCGGCATGTGTGGTAGTGTAGTGCACGTGTGAGGTGATGATAGGACAAGGATGAGGAAGGACAGATCGCGCGCGGTCTGTGGTCATTGCTTTAGGGTACTGCTCCGGCATTCGCTTTGTGTTTATCGAAGAAACCACGGAAATCTACCGATCAGAGCAGCCGGCCGCTAGAATTCTCCACCAGACAGCGGCGGAATTCGACCAAGTTGAAAAGCCAGTGTCGAAAATCCAACCGTCGTCGTGACTCGAAGCTAGGACCTACCGGTCAGAAACGCTGCTGTGACATCATGATGCTCTGAGCCACCGCTCCCGGTCATATGTGGGCACCTGCGTTCGTTACGGGTGCGGTGCGAGTGCATTCTAGGCATGCCGACGAGCCGTTCATTTCGCCGCAGGACAATGCCGGCGGGTGTCGCGCGCCCCCTCCGACCTGCGGCCCCTTTCTCGCGCCAGCAGTTGCTCGCGTGCCGCCGGATAAATCTTTGCTTTACGAGCGCGCGCCGCCACATCAGACACGACCGGCCGCATTTGTATGCGACCTCGCGCTGCACACCCGGGCGCCGAGGAGGGAAGACGCGGAACGGAGGACACAACGCGCGAGACACCGAAGGAAGGTGCGCCGCGGAAAGACAACTACGGACGCGATGCATGTGAACCCGGGACGTATTGGCAGGGAGAGGAGGACACACGACGTCACTTGACTAAAGAAAAGGATAGAAGCAGTGAGGCTGCAGAGGATGTAATGGGATGTAAGTGAAAACAGATTAGTTCTCCGGAGAATGCAGAGTGGGATGGAAATAAAAAAAGGCAAAAGGAAAACAAAGTTCAAAATAGAAATCTGATGACGGATTCGTAGAATAAAGGGCGTGACGTGGATGTGAGATAACAAGTGAAAGTAGTCCAAAAAGTGGGGTGACTGATCAAGGTAATTGGCGTGGAGAGGTAAGGTGTATGTAGGCCTATGAGTGTGAAAATGTTTTGACGAACAGAAGGAAAGGCTGAATGAAGAAGGCAGTGTTCCTCCACAGGTGTGCGTGCAGTGCAGACTAACCCTGTGATGTACTGATTGAAATGGGCTGCGAGGAGCGACGAGGCGCGAGGCGGCTGGGAAGAGGGCGGCTGCGGGGGCGGAGGGCGGCGCGCGTGGACGCGGCCCGGCAGGGCAAGGGGGGCGGCGCAGCGGTTGCTCTCGGAGCGCCCAGGGCTCGCGGACGGAAGCGCTGAGGGTGAAGCGGGGTTGGGAATTGGGACGTGGGAGGGGAGGGAGCGGGGGCGTGGCGAGGGGATGCCCGCGGGCTGCAGCCGATCGCCCTCGTCGGTAATCGAATCGGCGGCGCGTTCGGGCGCTTCCCCGCCTCCGCCTCATCTCCCGCTCCGCTGGGGGCGGGATGCCGCCACCGCCGCCGCCGCCGCCGCCACGCCGGTGCCCCTGGCGGCGCGCCCTCTCCGGTGGAGTTACTGCCTGCCTGGCGAATTTGCATAGCTTTTTCTCGCCTGCTGGGATTTATTCACCTCGCGCGCATTGATTTATACATGCGGTAGCGTCCCGTATGGCAATCTAATGACTTGAGTGATGACGTTCTTATTCCATCATTTTATTTATTGAAAGATCAAATCAAAAAAGCTAGGGAGACTATTTTTTAGTGACTGGCAAGACAGTTTGATTTATGTAACATTTTGCAATAAAATGATAAATACTGCATTTCTATACTTCGCAATGTTGTGATCGAATTTACATTGCAAAATAACAATATGAAAAAATTCGGATATGATAATACAAAAGTCTAAGTTCATTCATAAAAATTGAAATAGATAAACTACAAGGGCGAAATTAATTTCTACTTTTCGGTGATTTTTTCCTGCGTAAATCAATGTGAAAAATATTAGTAATAACGTGAACTTGTTTTTTGCAAACAAAAATGTTGATGGTAATATTTCCTCATGAGTGCTGAATTATACAAGGTTTCCCACTCTTGAGTGGTATAGGTGGGAGATCCACATAACATGTGTTCAACGTACGTGCTGTCGCAAAAGCAATAAACGTCACTCATAAAGAAAATTTGTTTCCACAACTCGGTAGAATGTATTATCTCATATACAACAGAAATGACCGAAACGTGATCCTACTGCTTACAATCTATTCCCGCCCTTGTAATTAGTCGTTTCGAGCGTTCCGAGGAGAACTGACAAATGCAGGGCTTGCGAAAGAGATAGGACAATCGTAATGCCGCAAATGGGGGATACTGCTCTCTCGAGGGAGAGCTTCATTCGCCTGTGGAAGAGAACCGCTGGTGGCGGGAGTGCGGTGGAGAGCCTACTGTGTGGTCGAGAGGAGGGAGTGAAACGATTGATTGTTAGTGATTCCGGGCGCGACAACCATTAGGATCCCGTAAGTGGCGTACATGCTTCTTCTCGGGAGGTGGCGGTGGTCTTCCCCGCTGAATGGCGAAATCCGGCGCCGACCTGCCGTCGGCTAGCGGGGTTTCCCTCTACCAAGTATCTCCCACCAGCAGAGCACCGTCCCGGCCGGGACAAGCTCTAAGCTCCCGACCGGTCCCCCGGCACATGTGGTAGTGTAGCGCATGTTAGGGTAAGTGTGAACATAGAACCAGGAAGAGGTTAGAAAAGATCACGCGCGGCCCATGGCCCGTGTGTTAGGGTACTGCTCCGGCATTCACCTGGGATTGATCGGAGAAATCACGGAAAACTACCGATCAGAGTAGCCGGCTGCTAGACTTCTCCTCCAGACAGCGAATGAATTCGACCTAGTTGACAGGTTATGGTCGAAAATCCTGCCACCGACTGGACTCGAACCTAGGACCTTCTAGCCATACGGAATGGAGTGATATCAGTTGATGCCCTGAGTCATCTCTTCCGCTGCGAAACGGTGGAGGCGTGTCAGCGATGAAGAGCGGCACGATGAGTGGTGAGGTGTGCGTGAGGAGAAGGCAGTGAGGTGATTGGAACTGGTGGTGATGGCTGCAAGGTAGCGGAGGAAGGGACTGCAGAAAAGGCTGCGTTCGAGCAGGTGGAGAGCGCTGTGGTGGTGGCGATCGCATCGCGCCAAGTAAATGTAGCTGCCAATCGGCAAGGGGGTACGAATAAAGCTGGAGGGGCTGGTAAAAGAGGCTGATAGCACTTCTTTCCTCTAGTTCCTTTCTTCCTTCCTGACCCCGGGTTGCTTCGAAACGGAGGAAAGCGCCTGACATGCCCTTCGCTTTCCTGCTGATTATCCGAGATTTGCCGGGGGATAGAACGCTACAAGAGCGACATTCGTCTGGGTTTGGTGAAAAAACGAGAAGAGTTAATTGAAATTAGTCGATTCACTTCTTAAGACTCAGATCCAGAAAGACATCGACCTAGGAACAGGTATTGACTCAATCCGTTTTAGAAGGAACCGCATTATATACATAGTATCTCTTAAATTCTTCATCGATACAATTACTTACAGAAAATATTTTCGTTGTCTTTTCAAAACCAGCGATGTTTCACGGATTTGAAAGTTGCTATTCTACTTTTTGACGGTAAGGCCTCATGCAATCACTATGCTACGTCTTCACAGTTGTTAACGTCCTCGCTAATGGAGTAACATCGAAAGTTTCTTCGCTGATGTTGCTGTTCAATATTTATTAATAAATGATACTATTCTCTTTCAATACCACCGATGCTCTGACAGTTAAAGCTAAATATACGGATAACGGTTCGGGAAGTGGTTTCGTTTGCGATTTTGCAAACCACGATAAGTTTTTGAAAATGTAGTCTTTTTGACTATTGACTATAACACAACAGCGCTATTCAAACTTCTTCTAGTGACAGATTCAAATTTAATTTTTTAAGAAGAGGTTTATTTAATTTTGTGAATATCTTCTCACTCTCGAACGGGCATCATTTGTGGTTTTCTTTGGATGAAAAATGGGTTTTGAGCCAATTATCAACTAATAATACTGTAATAACATAATATAGTATATACAGAACAAAAATTCAAAATTATTTAAGTACACCTCTTTATTTTCAGTCAGACTAGTCAATAATTTAGTTATAAGTTTATTAGTGTATCGGAAAAAAAGTTTCATTCCAAAACTCTAAAAGTTTCCTTTCAAAAAATAACAACTACCCATTGCAGTTTATTTATAAATCTGTTAACCAACGGTTACATTATCATAAAAATAAGATTAATAATTCACAGAACACCTTACCTCATAAAGAAAAAGGGAAGCTTTATTTGCCTTCCATTGACAAAACGTTGAAGACCATATTCAAAGAAAAGTACAAATCCATATTTTCAATAGGGTAATTAATCAACAAAAAATTAGAAAAGAACTAAAAGACAAGATCTGTAAAGTAGTACAACAAAATATTGTATATAAGATCGATTGCCATGTGATAGCCCATATATTGGTCATACCAAAAGAAAACTGAAGGGATGAATAGGTGAACATAGATGTAACATGAAGGAAATTAATGAAAGATTGAACTCCATCTCTGAACACAGAATTTCTACCAATCATAAAATTAATTTTGAAAATCTCACTATATTGGCTATAGAACCACGGATGAATTCGAGGCTTGTGCTTGAAACTTTATAACGACCAATAAATCCATTAATTCAATAACAGTCAAATACATTTATACCACTATAGATTTTTCCTTTGAAAATAGACGTACCTCTGTGTTCCACCGTTCATGCCAAGTGTCGTTATATTACCTAGACCGGTGTAGTGACGCTTCCTAGCGACTAATATGGGAGAGAACATCTTGCACTAGCAAAGCTGGGAGCCTATTTTGTGCCACATAGAGTGTTCATTGCATTTTCGTCTATGTTGGGGAGGGTCAATGTTCAGCCATCAAGAGTTTGGGTGTGAATAGCAATCGTGAAAACAAATAAACAATCGAACAAGCGTTTCCAGATATTTCATACAATAGCGTTTTCAGATTTAAGCGCTTCGTGTTTGTATCTTTGACTTTGCATTAAATGTGAAAGAAGCGGTGAATTTGCAGTCTACGTGGAACTTTGGCCCTTGTTCCGGTTCGCGGTCTGGCCCATATGAAAGGGCGCTCTGCCACGCGTGGCTCGGGCACTAAGTTGGCGCCCGAGGCGCCCAGACGCTGCCCCGACGGCGCTGCATTACGTAGGGGGCAACACGCGCGCGGGCACCCGCTGTGGCCTTGACGGAAAAGCGATTTGGGACAGCAAGACGGCGAGGCGGGACGGGACGGGGCTGGCTGGGACTCGGAGAGGGGCCCGAGCAAAGGCCACGGGGTGGGACAGGCTGGGAGGCGCGAGGTGGGGCCGCCGGGGAGAAGCAGGGCGGGGCAGGGCAGGGAAGGGTGGGAGCGGGGGCGGGGCCCTCGTGGGAGATCGCTTCGCCTCCATTAGAGCGCGTCAACGAGGGCAGGCGGTGGCAGGAGCAACGAGAGGGAAGCTGCGAGAAAAGTGCGGCGGAGTCAACCAACGACAAAGAAATAGGGGCGGATAAAGTGGCAAAGACAAGCGTGCCAACGAAAAAAGGGAATAGGTGAATCGACCGAGAATAAGAAAAAATGTAAAAAGGACGGACAAAATGTAATGAAAGAGGGATCAATTGTAACTGAAATATGAAAACGATTACAAAAAATAACAGAATGTGTGGTTGTGCCGAAAAAATAGTAGATGCGGAAATAGATGTTAGCGTGAAGGATGGCGTAACCGCAAGAGAAAGAAAGGCGAAAGGCAAAAGAAACAATAGAGAAAGAGAACCATTGTGTGAGAGGGAGTGTAGAGGGCGGACACAACGTAGATGTATGAGTGACAAAATATGAACGTTGTCATGAAGTACACGAAAAAGGGGAAAATGTCTTTCTCGTCCACGACATTGTTGGGAGACGTATAGAAGTAGTAAAAGAATAGAATGAAGAAGTGGCAAATCTCCAAAACTGGAATTAATTGAGCAAGGCAAATAGAGTGGAGATAAGAATGAGGATTACGACTAAAGGGTATCACACAAAAAGGGATCCCACTGGTATTACAATGAGAATGGTAGAGTTAAGTCTGAACATGTAAGAAGTTCTAGGATTGGATTATGTTGGCATCTAAAGCGGGTCAGCTGGAGCGTGGCGACTGAAGGGAGTGAAGGTGTGAACAAGTAAATGAAGCAAATTCAAGTATGGATTGAAGGCTCCCACGGTGGTGACACAACTGCAGGGACAGGCAAAACATGCTGTATTGAGTGATTGATTATTTTGTTTCCGGACACAACTCCAATGGCCATCAGTCCCATAAGTGTGGTACATGTTCAGTTCCGTGCGGAGATGGTGTTCGATGTCAGATCCACATGTGGGGCGAGGTGGGGCGAGGTGGGGCGAGGTGGGGCGAGGTGGGGTGAGGTGGGGTGAGGTGGGGCGAGGTGGGGCGAGGTGGGGCGAGGTGGGGCGAGGTGGGGCGAGGTGGGGCGAGGTGGGGCGAGGTGGCCGGGGGGGGGCGGCTGTACGACTTCTCTCGGTGGGAAGGTTGCGCCTCGCCAGCCGCGCAGGCCTCCCGCCCATTTCCTGCGTCAACGTCATTAACATAAATAATTCAGCTACTTGTTATCGGGCTGGGGGGAGTGAAGGAGCCAGCGAGCGGACGCGCCCAGCGGGCGGAACGGCCACCCGAACGAGCAGACGGTCGGGGGCGGCACCGTTGCAACGGCCAGGTGGCCAACTCGCTTCGACGACGGGCTCAGTCCAACTGGCAGCGATGACGGCATGGATATTGAGGGCGTCTCGGACGGCGACTAGCGCGGCGATATGCAAAACGAGGGCAGCATAGTAGGGGCTGCTAAGAGATGGCTTGGAGGCTGCTGGGGGCGGCTGGGGGCGGCTGGGGGCGGCTGGGGGCGGCTGGGGGCGGCTGGGGGCGGCTGGGGGCGGCTGGGGTTGGTGCGTGTGTGGACCTGGGCTGCGACTAGGGGATGGTGAATGGGAACAGCGACGGGAGCGTCTGAGGGTGTGGATTTGGAAGGCCACGGGGCGGCTTCAGAGGGACGACTTTGGCGTCGGGGGGAGGCAGGAGCTGTGGAACGAAAGGGCGGCAGCGGCTGAGGCTGGTTGTGCCCTCTGGGCCCGACACGGCGCGTGCACCAAATCCTTGGCAGGTGCAGACGAGTGGCCACCTAACGAGCTTTCAGGCTTCTCCCGACTGCGCGAAAAGTGAGATGCTATTGACATGGTGGTGAAACGCGAGGTCTGTGTGCAGCTCCCGTTATTGTGCGGCAGCAAATTAGATATTGGATTATCGACAGGAATATTGGCATTAATAAGCACCGGTTATATTATCGTTTGATTGGGTTATTTGCTTTCTGTACTGTGCACACACGCCAACCTGCTTCCAATACGGACTTTTCTTTAATAGGATTATTTTATCGTACTCATTTTATATTCAAATTTGAGATATGATTACTGAATCCTTTTACAAAAGACTATTCTTCACACAAGTCTAAGCATAATGCCATGTATGTATATTATATGAGAATATACGTCGTTTTTTAAGTTTTATCCTTCTATTGCATCGTATGACAGATAATTGATTTCAATTCGCGCTTTAACTCATCTATCAATCACCTATATTTCGCATCCTGACAAAACAGCGTATGTTTACATGCATTAATAGATCTAACCCTTTGAGGTATTGTTAATTCTGCCTCAGAAATGCGCTGCCCTGTCAGTCTCGAATTCGGAATTGAATGGTGTGACTGGCATTACACCTGCCTTGTCACCGAATTTGACGTCAATTGAATATATGTTGTCAGCCAATAGTTTCCGGTGTCGCGGATGTCGAATTGTAGCATATATTTTAAAATGTTACGCGTTTTAACCAATTTATCGAACTTGGCAAACTGAGTAGTAAAAGCATATCTATAGTATATTTTAAAAGGTTAATCCATTATTACATATTTAATACATTAACACACCAAGCATAAAGCATTTCAAAACAAAACCTGAATTTTATTTAAACCACGGCACATAGTATTATTTTGCTTTATATGAATGTTTATCCGAAATGATTTATTCGGAATATTTACCTAAAACTACGTCTTCAGTGAGTAACTAATTACGTTTCTTTTCATGTATTTGGTTAATAATACTACTACTAATAACAATAACGACAATAATAATAATAATAATAATAATAATAATAATAATAATAATAACCTAATCTAGTTGTCTATTAATACTTATTGATTTAGGAGCAGTATCCTATTTAAGACAATCAATCAGTTTTGTCAGTTTTCTCAAAAATATTAGAGAGGCTTTTCAATACGCGAATGGAAACTTTTCTCAGGAAAAACGAAGCGTTTCCAGACTCACAACACGGTTTCAGAAAATCAAAATCCACGGAAACTGACATTTGTTCTTTCCTTAAAGATGTTGCTTCATCAATGGACCAAAATGAAGAACCCATTGGGATATTTTTAGATCTTTCGAAAGCTTTTGACGTTATTAACCATAACATCTTGCTCTCAAAATTACCTTCTTATGGAATTCTTGGTATTGCCCTAGATTGGATAACTTCGTACCTTGAACATCGATCTCAAAGTGAAGAAATACCGTACTGGCACGAAAGGACTTTATTTACTTATCTTTCCAATTCTTTGCCAATTGAACGTGGGGTCCCACAAGGTCCGATCTTAGGTCCTATCCTCTTTCTGTTGTACGTAAACGATATGCCCTCATCTACTAAAAATGGAAGAACAGTTCTGTTTGCCGATGACACGAATGTTCTTTGCAAAAAAAGAAACAAAAAATAGTACAATTTCAGAAGTTTCAAATTGGTTTTGCAATAACAAATTAATAGTTAACGAAGGAAAAACTGTCTCAATGCAATTTTGCGTATAAAATCGACAATTGTATGCTCCATTGAAAATGAACAATATGCAATTAGCTGATGTTAAGGTAATAAAATTTCTAGGTCTCTCAGTTCAATCAAACCTCAAATGGAATGTACATATAACAGAATTAAACACTAAATTAAACTCATTATGTTATGCATTCAGAATTCTTTCTGATTCTGTCAGCCTTCATGCAGGCCGTTGCGTGTATTTTGCAAATGTACTACATTCTCGCCTGAGATATGGCATAATATTCTGGGGAAGCTCATCCTTTAGTGCCCAGACATTTAGATTGCAAAAGAAAATTATCCGAATAATGAAAAAATCCCATCCACGTGATCCGTGCAAGCCTCTTTTCATTGAGCTTGGAATCTTACCATTGCCTTGCCTATTTATTTACAAATCTGTAGTATTTGTCAAAAATTACTTAACGGTGGGAACACATTCTCATGTAATACTGTTATTTATAGTTACAACACTCGACGTAGAAATCATGTTCATCAAGTGTCAGTATCAACAACTCACTACAAGAAATCCACATACCATACATGTACGTTACTTTACAACGCATTACCAGATGAAATTAAACAATTAAAATTGGTACACAAATTTAAATTAAAAGTAAAACCTTTTCTGCTGTAAAACTGTTTCTATACAATTAGAGACTATATTGATCGTCAAAAAGAAAAATAATGTTTACTTTAACAAAACCAAGGTATAGTATAATGAAATAGTTTACATTTGCATTGTATAATTTTAAAAAAGACTTAAATGCCTGTAACAAGTAATATACTTCGGCTTCCGGGGCAATGACCCCCATCTCGATGGGGTTTTGGTCCAGTTTCATTGGTCCATTGAGAAAATGCTGAGATGGCCCCTTGATTTGTTTCTGGACGTAAATGTAGCTTCACTATGCGCACGTTTTGTTGAGCTTTCCTTTCGATTGAAGTGGTGGTAGAGCATAGGGTGAGTTTCTATTTTGTTAGCAATACAGAAAAATCAAATCTGTTCGTTCGTTTACCGTTACAAATAAGCTTTCTATTATTCGACAACGAAAATATCTAGTTTTTGAAATGTTAATCTCTGGCTTTTTAAAATTATTATTATTATTATTATTATTATTATTATTATTATTATTATTATTATTATTATTATTTTAGCTTTCAAATATCACGAGTTAAATTGTTAGGAAGTGATTCTGAAACTTAATAAAGCGTGCGCAGATGATTTTCTCCCCCATACGTCACATACAGTTTTTGACTGAATAAATAAATAAATCACGGCTCATTAGAAACTATTTATTAATAGTTAATGGTAGAATAATTTCCACACAACGTTTTGCATATTCATACACTAGCCTCTCAAGTGCACTGTATAATAATTTAGAAGCAATGAAATACAAAATTTGGAATCACACAAAAAGTATTTAAGAAATAAATTACAAATATTTTAAAAACCCTCTTTCTAAATTATCAATATCAAGCACAAGACTCAAGCAGAGAAATGTTTCTGGACCTTGAAACAAGAAAATTAAATAGAATCTTTTGAACATGATCAATCCTACCTTTTCAATTATTCAAACCGTTGGTCTTGTACGCCATGATCGTTACGGTTCATTCACGAGTTGATTTTGGAATCAACATGGCGGAAGCATTGGCGTTGCACACGCATTACATTTATACTAGCGTACCCGTGCGAGAACTCCCGCATGTTAAAACCCACCCTCCTCCCTATTTTTCCATTTCTATATTAATCCTGCAATATATATTTTTCTACAAGGCCCTGTTATCCTCCACCACTTCTGTATGTTTCCTGGTGATGATAATACAATATAGTATACATCCTTGTCAATACAAACTATTCTTATTTAACGTTCTTACCGAGCAGAGAGGTACACCCTTGTAATTCAATCGTGTAGAATGTATGTGTCAATGTATGTGTAATTAGTTTAATTTCACATACAGTTGCTGATTCTACAGGCTGTGAATAGGTGAGGTAGAATTGAGAAATGTCGAACCAGCAAAAATGTAATAGAATGTTCAAGAAGCTGTCATTCTGCAGAATACAGTGGGAGAAACGTCTCTTTGAGGCCTTTGTTCTCAACATTTTAGTTTTAAGGCCCTAAATCGCTTAATTTAGGAGATATTTAACGATATAGATTAAAAAATCTGACCGAGTGCTGCGGGTTGCATTTGAAATAAATATTTAAATTCAATTTTTAAACCAATCATTCATGTTTTTTAAGTAAAAGTGCAATTAGTCACGTCTCCGTGCAACTCTCCTTCTTTAGAGACCTCATTTATAAAGATTGGTTGCGCATGAGAGACGCAAAAGGTATGTATACTACTGAAATAATATAGGAGGCGATTGGAAATTAGTTTTCCAAGTTAAATTACTCCCATACGGGCTTGGAAATTTGATCATCAGCATGTTCTTCTATTTGATATTCTTTTGTAAAACAAAGTTCGCTTTGTTGGCCTGGATACCCGAGATTGCTAAGGCTGGAGGGTCGTAACTGCGTTGTGCATGAAGGGTCGCGGGTTTGAATCCCACCCGGGGCATGGGTGTTTGTGTGTGTCCGTATATAGAATGCAAGTTCCTCTAGTGTTACTCTCAAAATTCAAAAACCTAATGGTAATTACAAAGGTCGCTGAATGACCTAGGCGTTGAAAAGTGTGATAAAAAAGTAAAAAAATATCGTTTAATAATACGAGATAAATTCGAGTTCCATGAAAAACTGACCTGTTGATAATTGCAAATTTTCAACATTCTTCTTGATGCTTCGCGAGTTTGTTGTTAATACGTGCCTCGCAGAGTGGTCAAGTGAAGACATTTGCTTGCAGAGACTATGTTAGGTGCGAGTTTCAACACTGACGAGTGTTTTTGCGGTTTGAAAACTATTGCGGGTTCATCTAGTATTTTAACATTCCGTAATCGTTTCAAATAATACGTAGATGTATGTGGTGATATTGCATCACGACGCTATATCTGCGATGAAACCGCGAGAGCCACAGTGATCTGCCTGAAATCTACTACGAAAAAATTAGTCTTAATAGTTTTTAAGATCACTTTCTCGCGATACTATCTACTCCTAATACCGAGAAAGTATTGTCATGATGCAGCAGAAAGTAGCAATTCCTTTGTCAAAAACTCGTACTCTGGTGGCATGATACCGAAAAAGTGAGTCAATCTTGTTACTATTTTTAGTACATTATTTCTTCTAACACGTTGTATAGTCAGAATCCACGAGTTGTGGGACATTGATACCGAAAAAAGGTTGGCGCCAAAACGTCTGTGTTCCTCCGTCTCTGGTCAATGCTAGCGCATAAACTGTTTAGACGATTTTCTCGAAAATTGATATTCCCACATCGATCTGACCGAGCTCGACCGACTCCAAGTGTTGGGCTTAATTTTTTATCCAAATTTAAATTAAGAACAAAATCATTGACCACAGATGATATATATATATATATATATATATATATATATATATATATATATATATATATATAGAGAGAGAGAGAGAGAGAGAGAGAGAGAGAGAGAGAGAGGAGAGGCAGAGACAGACAAAAAACGGATAGGCAAACGAACAGACGGACGGAAAAACAAATGTGGGCCGGCAAGCTGCGACCTGGTTTCGAGCAGCGGGGCCTCAGGTTGATGAAATATCTGAGATAGTCCCCTGCATTCTGGGCCGCAGGCCGCCCTCTTATAAGGCACCACCCTTGAGACCCGAGCGCCTTTCTCCGCTCGTCACTCTGCCTCGACTCGCGCGGGCGGCCACGCTGTCTCAGGGCATTCGCCAGCCATGTCAGGTAATCTAACTTTCTAAGCCAATATGCGTATTTCTTGTGGCCATGCCAACTGCATCTTCTCCTTCGCCGTCTTGCTTTCAGCGAACTCGCGACGACACAGTCGTAATTCAATTTTTCGGTATCAAAGACCCACAGAAAGTGAATTCTGACTACACAACGTTTTAGAGGAAGTTATTCACTACATGGAGGAACGTGATGTATCCACCTTTTCTGTATGAGGGCCCCACAATACAAGTTTTTTATCGAAAAATCGCCATTTTTTGGCGGTAGCATTACAATACTTTCTCTATATTTCGTACGTACTATTTGAGAAAGTAAAACATCTTAACACTTCAGAGTGAAAAACCATAATTATACTGCTCCAATCTGCTCCTTTCAGAGCCGCCCTTCGACCTTCTCCCCTTGCTCCCATACGTCTCGTCTTTCCCTGTCCCGCTCGCTCTTCCCCCACCATTCTGCCAGTCCAGCCACATCATGACGCGCTTCGCCCTACCGTGACTTCGTATGTGCCCTGTAAATTTACGTGAATATATGCATGTGTATATATAATATATTCAATCCTAATTTCATGTAAAGGTAAAGATAATAATGCTAAAACTAAGTATATACTGTTTGTTAATATGACAAATAAATTAATTAGACGGCTTTCAAACATTTAGTTGTGAATTATTAGTATTATTTATTAATGGACCTATAAGAGCAAATGAATATGAAATTATTATAATGTGAGTTTCTTTTCAATTATTGATATATAACCAATTGTGTTGAATGAACAAAAGCGTATTGTAAGCGACGTAGGCACACAGGTTGGAGCAACCGCTCATGCGGCCATGTCAAGCTAGCACAACCACCATAGCACAATCACATCAAACCAAATGGAATATTTAGTACTCTTTTATTTCTAATTTATTACCCCAAAATTAAATTTATTACTCCTCCCGTTTCTGAAATAAAGGTGGTTGTGCTAGCGTGACAGTCAAGCTAGCACAACCCAATTTAAAAAATGAGCTAAATCGATCAAAACTAATACGAATGTTTAGAGCATATTTATTACTAATTTATTACTCTAAAATGAAATTTATTACTCATGCGGATTACGAAAAAGAAAAAAAAAAAAAAAAAGTGTCAAACACAATTAGTTATGCAACCCGCACGACATTCACGTATATTATTGAAGATTACCAACGACCTAAAAACACTAAAGCCAATTACCAAAATAGATTTTCAATCAATAGTACACATTCAGTTCTAACTTTTAACACCAAGAAAAAATTTTAAATGTGAAAACGAATTAAAGAATTATTGTAAAACTGAATCGTAAGGGTCAAAACATGCAAGAGATTCAAATTCAAAAATAGAGAGAACCAACGAGCACAATCGCATTAAACCCAACACACAATTAACAGACTATCACACTGGTATTTAAAACTAATTAGAAATGTATTACTCCTGCTGTTTAAGAATTAAATAATTATAAAAACGACATACTTATACAAAACGCACGGTATTCCTGAAGTAATTTTAGAGTATAGTGAGCCACACGCAAATGAAACATATCCTATAAAAAATAAGACATTATGTTCTGTTATCTATCACCTAGTAACAAATTATGAACGTGGAAACGCATTTAAGAAGCATTGTATAAACTCATTCGTAATGGTCAAAACATGCATGAGATTCAAATTTAAAAATAGAGAGAACCAACGAGCACAATCGCATTAAACCAAACACACAAATAACAGACTATCACACTGCTATTTAAAAGTAATTAGAAATTTATTACTCCATATGTTTACGAAATAAATACTTTTATAGAATGACATACTTATCAAAAAAACGCACGATATTCATGAAGTAATTTATAGAGTATAGTAACCCACAAGCAAATAAAACCTATTCAGTACAAAATTTGACGTTTACTTGTAGTTTTGGAATCCTGGGAATAAAATATAAACGTGTAATAGCATGAAATTTTTATTGTATAAACTCCATCGTAATGGTCAAAACATGCAAAAGATTCAAATTCAAAAATAGAGAGAACCAACGAGCACAATCGCATTAAACCCAACACACAATTAACAGACGTATTACACTGCTATTTAAAACTAATTAGAAATTTATTACTCCTGCTGTTAACGAAATAAATAATTATAAAAACGACATACTTATGCAAAAACGCACGGTATTCATGAAGTAATTTTAGAGTATAGTGAGCCACAAGCAAATGAAACCTATCCTGTAAAAAATTAGACATTATATTCTGTTATATATCACCTAGTAACAAATTATGCACGTAGAAATGCACTTAAGAAATATTGTATAAACTGCATCGTAATGATCAAAACATGCCAGAGATACGAATTCAAAAATAGAGAGAACTAACGAGCACAATCGCATTAAACCAAACACACAATTAACAGACGTATCACACTGCTATTTAAAACTCCCTACCCTACCCTACCTCTTTTATTTTATATAGTTCAATATGAATAAAGTTACAAAGAAGTTGGATGATACCAACTGAAAATTAGAAATTTCCCTCTTTAATAGAAATGATATTTGGTACAACAACTATAATAAAAGAGCTGAACAAATCATATGAACAATGAATATCCATTTATTGCAGCTAATGAAATTGAATCGCTTTAATGTCATGTGAGAATTCCATGTTAAGTCCTGCTCGAACTGTGAAGTAAGGTCGCCACAACACGTCAAAGCTGAGGCAGGTATCCAGGGAATTCAGGTTATGATTCAAGTGACATTGGCTCTGTTTATGCTTGTGACATTTTGAAAATGATTACCCAGTCATCTTTATACGATATATCACGGTGTTAATCATCAGTACTTTCCGGCATTGAAGTTATAAACAGTGGTTAAAACAATATTGAAATACACTGGGTAGTTCTCACATTTTAGCGGAGAAGCAAACACACGCGTACGATAACTGTAAAGTATTAACTAAGCCATTATAACTTGGTTTTAAATTTTCATGTATTTGTTTATATTTTATTGAAGCCTTGTGTCCTACAACGGTTATCCGAAATATGCAATTAATGAAAGTGATTACAATCACATAAAAGTAATAGATTCTATATCTAATGTAATTTATTAGAAATTATAAGTTGAGGTGTGATATTTGTTCACAGAAAACTACTTCGTGTTTTCAGAAAATACATACTTTTGTATGGTGGTTAATGGAAAGAAAAGATTGAATGAAGCATTTAAGTTAGAACATTTTGCATTTGTGTAGGATTTTCTTTTGAAAATTATTTCTTATGCGAAGCACCGAGAGCCCGCTCCAATTAAGAAATGAATATTCATTTCTTAGTCTTCAGGAAGCAAATGTAAAATCTGCAGTCACCTTTACTATATAAAGTCGAGTAAAAAATGCTCCTTCACAGCTTCTTCATATAGTAAATAAGACTGACATCGTGTATGAATGACATGACGACAGGACAGTCTTCTAATGCTACAACAGACAAAATAATTTTTCGCATACATTTTAAAGAAAATTTAGTATCAGAAAATTATAGTTATAAGAAATTCCTCCAAATTCTCGTAATTGTAAGAGGGTTTGAATAATTGATTTCTTATTACCGGGCGCGTCAAATGATACGGTCAATGGTCTCGTCCATGTAGTGCATGGTTTTATTGTGGGAAGTGGTGGTAGTATGGTGAGATGTGGCGCCGACCTACATGTCGGCTTGCGGAATTTTACTCATCTAGGTATCTTTCATCTGCGGTGGACCGCCCTAGCCGGAACAGGCTCTGAACTCCCAACTGGACAGCATGTGTGGTACTGTAGTGCATGTAAGCGTGTAAGTACGAGGTGAGGACAAGACAAGCAAGAGGAAGAAAAGATCACGCGCGGTCCGTGGCCCGTTTGTTAAGGTACTGTTTCGGTATTCACCTGATACTGGTCGAAGAAACCACAGAAAACTACCGATCAGAGCAGCTAGACGCTAGGATTCTCCTCCAGACGACGGCTGAATTTGATTGGCACTATTCTAGCTAGTGCCGAAAATCCTGCCACCACCGGAACTTGAACTCTAAGACTTCCCGCCTGAGGCACTGCAGTGACATCAGTGGATGCCCTGATCCACCTGTATATCGTATGACGGATAATAAGATAACCTTCAAACCTGAAAACTTCTTTATCTCACTGATTCTCACGAAAATAATGAAAATGCAGGAGACATGATTTTCACCCAACAGTATTTACCTACCAAGTAAGAGTGTAGACACGTAAGTGGTGCCGTATGTATACAGTGTAAATGAGAAGAAAATAATTGTATCCATTTGCTTTCAGGAACTTGATTATGCCTGCATCATTGCCTCTAGGAAGTTAATTAGTTGTGCTACAACAGCACATACTTTCCCTCATTATTTATATTTTTTGCAATTTACGAAAATTCTGAGAGTTCATCGAAAATGAGACCTGCGCCATTTTAAGCGTGAATGAAGAAAAATATTAAAGAAAACATTTGATGTGTTTGCGAAAAACATTTTTTAAACGTTGCATTACTGTCAAGCAGAAATTACGCGAAAACAACTCCTTAAAAATATTGCACACGAATATAAATTAAAAATATTTTTTAGAACATATTTTGTTAAGGAAACAATCTCTATTATGAATATTGTAGTTTTACAATATTTACAAGGCAGGTTTCGAAAATACAGAGAGTTCAACAACAATGGAACCTGCGCCTTTTATACTTTGTACTTTGTACTAGGTACTTTGCTCTAGTCGAGAAAACAATAAATAAAAAATAGAGAAGTTTTTTTACATAGAAATTTGTTTAAAGAATTGCTTGTATTTTACTCAAAATTATGCGAAAACTAATATTTTCCCATATATAACCCACATTAGCATCTTTCCATCTTCATCCTTGTCCCCTACTGTCACCTTTCTCTCATGCATACATACATACATTAACACACACAATCACAAGCCCCACACCACCACACAGTGGCTGGAGAGCAGTCGGAAGCTGAGATTCTGTCCCGGCTGCCGCGCTACAGGGCACCTCCATACTTGGAGGGGGCAGCCCCTGCAAGATCGGCGCTGGGTCTCATATCCTAAAAGGGAGGAACACCGTCACCTACCACGATATAACATGCATTACACGTTCTCATGACCATAGCAGTATCATCGGCGGTGGCTCAGGGCATCAACTGCTGTCACTGCAGTGCATCTGACCGGGAGGTCCTAGGATTCGAATCCTGACGGTAGCAGAATTTTCGACACTAGCTTGTCAACTAGGTTGAATTCAGTCGCTGTCTGGAGGAGAATTCGAGCGGCTGGCTGCTGTGCTCGATAGTTTTCCGGATTTCTCCGATTAGTATCAGCCGAATGCCAGACCAGTACCCTAACAAACGGGCCACGGACCGCGCGCGATCTTTCCTTCCTCTTCCTTATCCCATTCTCACCCTTACGTACAATTACATGCACTACACTAACACACATACTGGGAGTCCTATCGGGAGCTTAGAGCTTGTCCCGGCAAAAAACGATGGCCCATGATGGGAGATATCTCGTTCGTGAAAAGCACCGCAACCAACAGTGGGTCAGCGCCGGATCTCACCATCTAGTGGGGGGAGATCACTGCCACATCTCAATGAAAAGAAACACGCACTACACTTACGGCACTAATGACCTTGGCAGTTGACGCGTCCGGAATCACTAATTAATCAATCAAACCATAACAGTGGCGCACCCGGAACCACAAAATAATCAATCAATTAATCCGATTGCCTGGCTGTGCTGTGAGGCTGGCGTGGCAGTCCCCCGAGGGGCAGCGCGGCCCGTGAGGCCGGCCGGCGCGCGCTCTGGGCCTCGGGGATCGATGAGGGGCCCAAGGCGCCCTCCAAGGCGCATTCGCTTAGCGCGGGCCCAACAACCCGCATGCTCCGCCCCCTTCCTCGTCCCTTCCCCTGAGCTAAGCGACGATCGCTGGCTAGGGCCGCTCCTCGCTTCACCTCACCTCGGCCACCGGCGGAGCGCCGATCTGCAGATGGAGAGACGCTGTTACGGACTCCGCGATCGTATAAACGCTCGTATAAACACTTTGCCTCGGGTTCGAGCCCCTGCGCGGGCGCTAGATTGCGTTCCCCATTGGGGGCGCCAGACACGTTTATGGCGTACGTCGAGCACGTCTTTGCGGCCGCAGGAGCACGCACGCGAGCACGTCCTTATTGCGCTGCTCATGGGCTCTCCCGCCCTCCACGCAGCGTTGCTAATTTATTTCTATTTTATGTTATGAGATAAGCGTTTCCAATCCACTCGAGTCCACGTTGAACTATCGGGGTTTTCATGTGACAGAAACCTCAATGCCTAAACGTTTATTAAATATTTCAAATTATTTCAATGTTTCTTCTCTCAATATAAACCTATGTGGTTGGAAATCGTAACATTTATTTTAGTTAAATACAATGAAATGAAAAAAAAATCCATGAAATTATCAAATGAAAGTATTGGACATTCGCCTTTAATATTGTGTCATATTCCCAGATACATCGCCTTTACTAGTGAATGCAGAATCTACACAATAAAGGAACATAAAAAATAAGCAGCTCATGGATGCTACAGAAACGTAGTCCTTGTCTATTACTTCGTAAACAAGCAATACCAGTGACAATGAATATTCTACAAATTGGAAAGGAAAATCACAAACGAACGTGGTGGGCGGGTGGGCACGCCAGCAACAGCACTGGGAAAACCGCTGCTCGTAGATTACTGAGAGCTTAAAATTAGACCTCCCATTCACGAACTTTTAAAGGAGACCACTGTGTACTAATAATACTCCAAAAAGTTCTTCCGGTAATAAGGTAACCCAAGAGTCTTAACTTACGCCTGAAAGGCGGTATAATGTTTGGAGTCCAATACTTTGTAGTACAACTACGTTGCGGCAGAAGTATTTAAAAATATTCACTGAAACAAATATCTTCTGGAAAAATATACAAATAATTTTAATATTTAGATATTTAATATAACGTGTGGATGAGATTATAAAGTAAATCATATTAGTTAACTCCTATGCGGATATTCTATTTTTAAAATTATATTTGATAGAACATCTAGTGTCTGGAATAATGTGACCACGGACGAGACTAGTGTTGCAAATGATACACTGGCGAGTTAACTACGTTC
Source organism: Teleogryllus occipitalis (assembly GCA_011170035.1). NCBI lineage: Eukaryota > Metazoa > Arthropoda > Insecta > Orthoptera > Gryllidae > Teleogryllus > Teleogryllus occipitalis. The sequence goes on along the minus strand of BLKR01001828.1, from coordinate 187,766 downwards.
TAGCCACGTTAAGATATTTGTCAGACATGAAATTGACAACCAACAGTAAAACTAGTAATGGAATTAAGGTGATGGTTTCCGGATGTCATGAGTGGTATAGATAATACTGCAGTTGAAAGACGGAATGTTAATTTCAGTTATGACTTCTTTTCATTTTTTACATTTGAATTTCATTGAAACAAATTTTTCTTATTTTTTGTTTCTGGCGTTGAATATAAGAATTTCATATTACACGCTCTTTTATTATTACAAAATTGATACAAAATATTTATACACCGGTAAAATTACATCTTCGTTACATATTTATAGGTTGATTAAAGATTTATAGGTTGATTAACCAGTGAAGAAAACTAATATATCTTCCTTCATCCTTAATTCAATTCACCCATTTTGTAATTAACTTGTTTATTGTTACAACATTAATATTTGAGTGTGTAGTTAACTGAATTCATGTTAACAATCGGCTAAGCTTCATCGATTAAAGTAGTTTGTACACACGTTCACGGGTCAGCAAACTCAGATTCGTAAGAAATAAGAAATGCTAGTAATGACCGAAACTAATCGTCACCAATTGAGCTCTGAAAATGTTTTCATATCACCACTATATTAAGCAATATAGTTATATTAAGCATCTTTCTTTAGAGAGAGATTTTTTTCCTTTTCCAACCGAAGTTCTGAGTCACTTAAGAAAGTATGGGATCGTTTGAAAGGTATTTGTTTGGAACACGGTCGACGCTGACTGAAACTGTGTTACAGAACATGCATATATTATAATTTATTTTTCTTTCTCGCTGTACAATGTACTTATGAAGTAAATAAATTTTTGTAATTGCGCATAATGTCGTCGATAAATCATTTTGGCTTGCAAAAGGTGAGGTAGAAGATTTTTTTATTTTGTTTGTATCGTTGTTGGTAAGAAAACGTGTCTTCCACCTCGAAATACTCGGGGGACAGTTTTGGATGCCAAAAACCCAAAAAGTTTTCGAGCATTTTTGGTTACGCCCGCGTTTGAAAGTTCTGGTAAGAGTGACAGTAGACCTATACGTTCCGATCCCTAACACGATTTTCTTATATCAAAAGCATTTCAATAGAGTAAAATGACGTTTGTTTTTTCTTGTTTTTATAATAATAATAATAATAATAATAATAATAATAATAATAATAATAATAATAGTAATAATAATTTTATCATTATTATTGTTCTTATTATTCACAATCACAAGGAAGACTGCCATACCTACAAAGAAATTTTGTGCACAAGGATATAAAATTTTCCGTGAAACCGTCAATAATGAGAATGAAAACTCCCAATGAAAATAGGGTCTGAAAATAACACACGTTGCTAACGAGGATTTGGTCTCAGAACACGGTACTACCTATCCTGACAAAAAGAAATTGTGCAGGCCGACAAGAGGAAGAAGTACAAGAAGGAGAATAAGAAGAAAAAGAAGGAGAAGAAGGAGGAGATGTCGACCCCGTGGCGCAGACGGTTGCGACAGCCGTCTGCGCCGAGGATGCTGCAGGCTCGTGTCCTGAGTAGGCATGGCACGAAAAAGGTCATTGTATTGTATTGGAATGCTTTTCATATAAGAAAATCGTGTTAGTGGGCCGAACGTTTAGGCCTACTGTCACTCTTACCACAACTGTCAAACGCCGGTGTAACCTCAAATAGTATATTAATTTAAATTTTGTGAAATTTTACAATTTCGTAGCTCTGTTACTATTTACTTGAGAAAAATAATTTACAGAATGAAGGGTATAGCCGAATAAGGCGGTGAAAAGTGCCCCCAAACCAAATCGATAATCACGATGCTCATATGAAAGAGAATACAAAATGAGGTCGATTCACAAAAAAGAAAAAAAATCAACCTCCTAGCGCAGTCTTTTGCAGAGATACGAGAAACATGTTTTGCATGATTTATTTTTTTCAGCATCTATTGCATGTATCAGGCTGAAAAAAAATTGTAGAGACGGAGAAACAGTTCAATTTGAAGATATTTTTGTCAACGAATTTCGACGCCAAATTCGTATAGAAAAAAATTAATAAATTTTTGAAATTCATTTTTGACGTGATAATGTTGGAGTACTGTCTTAATTTTCTCCTTAAATGGGTCTTATAACATTCTATAGCATTTATTTCTTTTCAGATTTTTAAACAATGTGGACGGGAGTGAAAAAAATTAAAACCAATTTTTTCAGTTTAAACATTTGAAATTGGCGCCAAAATGTGATTGGAAAAAACGATTTAACTGATATTTGAACACAGATTTGAACACGACATATGAACTCGAAATCTTATAGGTGTTAGATCAATTATGTGTCAGACTCAATCCGGATATCATTGTTGGAAAGCTTGGTGAAAAGCATGGTCATTTTTAATCATGAACATAATTTTCACACTCACCACATTTGTACTAATGAAATGGGTACACTTATGATGTGTAGACCAAATGCGCGAGGGAAAATATGCGTGCGGGTGTGGCTGGCGGGGCGGTCACATGTCGCTGAGAGGAAAGAACTAATTAGAGTAGAAACGTCCATTACAACAAACAGCCTGTCATCCCCCTAGATTGGAAAGAGACGTTTTCTGTGAAATGTTTTCCCAACCGACTGGCCAGGACGACTTGCTCTCTAAGTTTAGAACCTCTAACCTCTTTGTTTACAGCTGCTTGCATACCGTGTTTGACCTTAGGAGTAGTTTAACCTAACAGTAAACCCGTCATGTTTTCTAATAGACCGGGAGCCAGCAAGAAAAACGACGTATGATCAGCCCAAAGCTAAAACTTTATGAGTAATTATCCTGTGTTATGAAGAATAGGGAAAAGCAAGTATGGCGGCCTGTAGGTGTCGGCGTTGCGCTGCACAATTTTTTGAATGTGTCAAAAAAACAAACAACTAAGTCATTGGGGAATGAGTAGACAGCTAATTCTTGTTGCATATTGTTCGTTAGATAGCCAAAGGTGAAGGAATTGTATGCCATACCGATATGGCGTCTCAAACAATACGCCATATTGAATTTAAAGTGTCATTTTTTTATGCTCTCTTGTATTACGAGCTCAAAGCTAATTTATTGTCCTAATGGTAGAAAATTATGTTTCGTTGCTGAATGTGATTACGCCATACCGTTTCGGTGTCTCTAAGTAGCCGCCATACTAATTCCAAAATGTCTAGATTCAATAAAATGATCTAACTTTTACCATGTTGTGTAATTACCGTTAAACCGCTTACTGTGCGTCTCGAGTGTCACCTGCTGTGAACTGCGTAACAAGGAGCAGTAATTAGAGGAGGTACGGGCTGACTCAGTGATCCCACGCCACGTCACATTTCCTTTGCGACGAAATTTATCAAAAACAACCGGATAAAGTTGAAAGGTAAGAGGCCAGTTACGTGCATGAAGCTTTCTTCGAAAGTACTGAGAAGCTTCGAAGATGATAAACAACTAAAAGTAGAGTTGGTTCCAAAACAGTGCTGAAGTGACTCAGGCACCCTGCGCGCCTACTCCCGGGTTAAATGTGCCGACTAGGATTTGCCATTTTGAAGTCACACTCTTCTACGAAATGAGATCAATACATGTGGTCTAGCCGCTTTGCTAGTGGCAGAGCTGTACGACAAAGAGTGGTGCGAGGAGCGCGGGGAGCTGCCTAGCAAGGAGTGGGGCTAGGACAATTTAATCGTTTATTTTAGAAACCCGTCAAACCAAAAATTTAAAAAAATAGCGACGAGGTATTGTTCCATGGGGATAGATACAACGTTTAGTGTAAAAATCACCTACGTGTAACTCTGTCTCTCTAGTCTGAGAGACCCTATAAAATCGTGTTTAGAACAGAAACCCGGCAAGCGACGTTGATTGACGGATTTTTGCTTTAAACCAAAAGGAAAGTTTCCTTTAACCTGCACAGTTCGCATGCAGTACGTGATAATTATTCAGCCTAATAATTAAGCTAATAATTACACTGGTAATGTTACCAATCTAATCCAAGTTTCTTTGAAAGATTATCAGTACCTCTCCAGAAGCCGGTTAGGTTACACGTTCTGGAGGGGAGATTTTGTAAGAATGGTTTAGGAGGTGTTGCTGTGAGCCTATATTCTCTGTATGCATTTCTAAAAATAGCGACATTTGTGTTCACAGTTTGCTAGTAGCATGTATTCCGAGTGATGTTTTCAAGTTTCTTTTGCAAGTGATTTGATAGTGCTGAGTAGGTAGTAAGAAAAAGCAGTATTTTTGCAAGAACGTATCTAGTTCTGAAGACGAACCTAAACGTAAAAGGACACGCAGAGTTCTTCATGAAGAAACATATAAGCGCAATCTCATACGCAATGCCAGAGTGAAAGGCTAGGCTTACGTTCCGTACGTAGTATGGAAGTAGGTATACGTACTACATATGGAAGTAGCTCAGAAAACAAATCCGGAAGGCATTTCATGTAAGTGCAATATTAAATGCTCTTCGCATATTAATGAACAAGTAATAAACAAAACCTGGAGTTATTTTTACTCTCTAGATAATAAAAACATTGAATATACTTATACTTAAATTTTGATAGAGGCAAAAGAAATTCGGCGATGACATAAGACGTTATTTTAAGAAGTCTTTTGTCATCTTTTCAATAATATTTTGGTCATCTTAAAATATTCCGTTAGATAGGTTTGTTCTACATTTTACAGTTCTTGTTGTAGATACAAATTAACAACAAGAGAATAGAATATTTAGTGGAACACAACCTGATGTAGTTGGCTATGAACACTTTAATGACATTTGCATTGGCCAAGATCGTGAAGATGATGGTGATGTTGCTCTTCAAGACGAATAATAACTCTGATTTTTCAAGATTTTTGTATAAAAATATTCGTATATTCTAAAATCATATCATATAATGCAATACATATTAAATAGTAACATTCTTGATTTCATTGCAAGTAATAACTTTATATAAAAATTGATATTACAAATTAAGACACGCTATTTCTGATCTCCTGTTGCAGTAACCCGTCAAGGGCACATTTGAAAAACAATTAATATCATCAGAAAAAAATATTTACAATATTCACTTATCAACTACTTTAATATTAAAAAATATTTTGAAATCAGAAAAATCACATCTGCATTGCTAGGACACATTTTCTTAGTTTTCTCGAAGTGAGGAATTTGGCGTTTGACGGGTTTCTAAAATAAACGATTCAATTATTTAAAAAATGTTAAGTTAGAGAAGTTTGTGGTGACTCAAAGATGGAAGAATCTAGAGTGACATTTGAGGTTCCAAGTAATAGAAAAGAAAGGATTTGAGACAAAAAAAGCTGATGCAACATATAGCTACGTGGAAAATAAACACAATAGCATGGAGAAAATAGTTCATAAAAGCGGTTAGTGTGGGTCAGATGAGTGAAAACCACTGAAAAGTGCACAAAAACATAATGTCCTGGAAACTATAAGTACGGAAACGGAAAAGGAGGAAAGTGCATGCGATAGGATGTAAGAAAGAAAGTGTGTAGAAAAAAGAGGAAAGAGATGACAAACAGAAGAGGGAGGAAGAAAGAATATGTAATAGCCATGCCATATATATACGCAGGTAGGCGTGTGGAGAGGGGCGTAGAAGGGAAATCAGAGAGGTGCGGTGGGCGGCAGCGGTCAGAGTGCCGGAGTGCTGCGGGCGGCGACCCGTGCGGTTGGCTGCCGCTGGCCCAACGGGGGCGGCTGGCGCGCGGAGCCGAGTGGCAGTTAACCAGTGGCGGGGGCGGGGGAGTCGGCGCCGCGATCGCGCGCCGCTCTAAACAGCCCCTCGAGGCTCGTAAAGCGCGCACTAAATATCGCGGAGTGGCGGGGAGGGGCGGGGCGGTGGAGGCGAGGCTCGTGAGAAGGGGCTGTGAGGAGGCGGAAAGCGAGCACGGGACCAGGGACCGCCACTCCTAACACATTTCACTTTACGATGAGGTCGCTTAAGATCGCTTGCCTGAAGATTTGGACGATATGTGAAGCCCCGAGGAGTGGGCGGAGGACGGCAAGAGAGCGGCCCACTCAATCGGACGAGGTAGAAGACCGTGTATGGATTGCGGAGCCAGCGGGAGGACGTAGGTCGTCGTTTTGTGTAAGGTGGAGAGCACCTCATGAGTGGGGAGCGCCCTGAGGAGGGAATATATTGTCGAAATATAGAGTGGGCGATCGGTGAAGGACTGTCGGAGTGGGCGGAACGAGAAGATTAGTGAGCGGGAACGGTTGTGTGGGTGGGCAGCGTGCGGTTGGCGGAGCACGCCGGGGGAAACTCTCTCACTGCGACTTTTTGCGTCCTCCCTCTTCAATTCGCGAGTTGGAATTTACGCGCAATAAATTTATAATTAAATAGCGTCTGAGAGCGCTTAGAGTGCGTAGCTGGCGCGTTCGCGTCTGAGGTCGCCCGCCGACTGAGCTGAACGCACTCGGATGACCGACCACGCGCGCCCTCGCCTGCTCCTCCGGCTTTCGTGCGCCAGTTCCATTACGTCCTAGGCCATGCGGCTCATTCAATAAAACGCACCTTGCTTTTATGGTCCCGTGCGGATGGCATGTTTCCGGACCTATTTTCCCCAACATTTCTATTAGCGAGAATCGACAATCACAGAACAGTATTGGCGGGCGAGACGGTGGTCGGGGATGAGTGGAGTAGAGAGAGAGAGATTCGGATGCGTGGGAAGATTCTAGAGTAGTCTGATATGTTCCATCAAACACCTCTAAAAGCGGAAAACTCATTATGATAAATGGAGGTTGCTCGTAAATTCGGGGTATAATTTGGAAGTTCACACAGTTCGATGAGGTTAAGAACATTTTACGGAGTCGTTTGACAACCAGAATATGACTTCGCTGAAGCAGATTAGTAGGAACTTAATGATGAGAAGATGCAACTTCAAATGAGATACGGTGTTTAACTTCGCCTTACATGTGATACAATAAAACACCCTGACACATTATTTCAATTATAAAAAACAATTTTAAAATCCGAGAAAATATACACTCACACAACTGAAAATCATTGCATTTATATTCCTTCTGAGTTCGAGATATTTAGAACCGATTTTCGTAAAATAGTTTTCTCTGTAAAGCTGAAGATGAACTGAGTTGAGTGTTTGTGTAAGGAAAAATATCTGTTTTAAAGTATGGCTTCATAATACTTCATTTGATTTTTGTTATTGAAGTTATAATATTAAATACAAGCAAAACCTGGCAGACGTCCTGTTCTCTCTCTCTTTATCTTTCGCTCTCTTTCTCACTCACTCTCAAATCAAAAAACAAATTAAAATTAGAGGAAATTATCACAACAAAATTTTCTGCATTTGATTTTCGGAAACTAAAGAACTCTCTTTTGAGCGAGATACATGTTTTATTAGAATAATGTGTTTCACAAATGATTAAAGAATGAGCACGATAACTTTGTCCGTTTTAACGTTAGTCATTCATTTTGATACTTGGTAAAACGCAATTCTTGCTTCATTATCCTAAACCCAATCATAACTCTTCAGTACATTAACGAATGCGGGAGTTTCATTGGCTGGGTATTTTGGGTGACCGGAGAAAATTTCACCAGCCAATTATTTTACCTCCATTTGCAGGGGGGAGGTGATTGCAGAGATTAAGTTACTTATAGAGTAATTGGAATGCGAGGTGATTGAATTTTAGGAGGAGGGACAATGAAGAGTCTACTTTAGTGATGCGAATTGATCATATGCTCAGTACAATAACTGACTGCTGTTAAAATTATTTGCTTTCTCATTATCAATCAGCAAAAGCAATTTTAAAAATATGAAACTGTTTTGCTAAAAATGTGAACTCTGTAAATATATTGTATTAATACAAAGATGATAAATGAGCAAAACGTTTTATTCATTTTGAATTTTATTGTATATCAGAAATATGGAAGTGATAAGAGAGAGAGAGAGAGAGAGAGAGAGAGAGAGAGAGAGAGAGAGAGAGAGAGAGAAAGGGAGAGAGATATTGAGAGAATGAAAAAAATGTAAGGTAGTATAAAAGAAGATAAGGAAAACAGCCAATAATGATCAATGTAAGTTAAACAAGGAGAGAGAAGAAATCAATGTGAGCCGAAGAAGATACACAAACTTCATGAAAACTACTATTCCCTAAAGTTCTCTGGCGGAACGAATAAAGTGTAGGCCTTCCTCTGGGATTACGAGACTTGCCATTTTAAAATGAAAATTGTGTAGGAGGAGAGTGAGGCTCGCATCACATTTACTACTTGCCCACGAATGGCTGCAAAGTAATCCCAGAGGTTCGTGGACTAGCGAGCAGAAAGCGGTGGGCGCGGAGGACATGAACGTGTTGTGATGCGAGGTGGACGGGAGGGAGGCACAGGGGATTCGGAGCACAGGAAGGGCGTGCCCCAGCGAGCCCCGGGCGAGCCCTGGCCCAGCCGGCCGCCGCTGCGCTCCCGGCCCTTGCGTGGTAATTAAATTTTCGGAGATTGATTTTCGACTGGCCAATCTCTCACCTCTTCGCAGCACACCACGCGTCTGATATTGACTCGGGGGGAGGATAAAGTTTTGCCGAGCACAGGCCGCCGGAAAGCGAGACGCGGCAAGGCCACGTAGGGCGGAGCGGGGTGGGGCGCTGCGTGCTGGCGAAGCGAGGGGAGCCCGACAAGGTTGCGCGGGCGGGGCGAGCCACGGGAGAGAAGGCGCAGGGGCGGCGGGGTGGCTTAAAGGCGGGCGAGGTTGCGAAACCACGTGGCAGTGGCAAGGGGGCGACGTTGGCGGCCGAGATGCGGCTTGGCAGAGGCATGTCAGCGGAAATGACGGTATATGCTAATCGAAGTGATAGTGAAATATCCAGCCGGAAAGAATACTGTGAGCAAGAAGACTTAAACACTGTCTTCTCGTGTGTTCTGTTTTTCCCTAACGTGTACTCTCCAAAAAATAAAAAAAATCCCAAAGAAGAAGTGACCTCCAAAACTGTTATTGCGCTTCAACATTCTTATTTTTAATTACCAATTGTTATATCTTTTTAAAGCTATCATTTTGTTTTTGAGAGACATTTTATTGAACTATCTCAGATTTTTCTGTCGCTTAATATTAAAAAAAGCGTTTTTTATATATTATTGTTCATAATAATATCACCAAAAATAAACTGTTTTCAACGAGTCCCAAGAAATTACACTTCATAAGTGTTTCGAACAAATCGGTGATTATAATTAACATCGACGTAGATTTATGTCGGTACACTAACCAGGAAAGGAAGATAGGGTGATGTATTTGTATCTCGCGGTATAGTAAGAAGGAACTGTCTGAGGGAATAGGGGAGGGTTACAGAAAATAAGTTAGTAAATAGAAGCTGTGGTTAAATAAAAAGAATCACAGAAAGCAAAGCATGTTAGTAAACAAATGGACCGATTTAAAAGAAGGACCGACAACGTTCAATGCGGAAAATCATGATTTTGGAGTGTCGTGTGCATGGAAAGGAAACAAAAAAAGAACTCGGGTGGGCAAGAACGAAGATCTCTCTATCACTTTTATATTAACAGATATCTTTGTGACATGCAAACTAAAGGGAATAAATGAAACATAATGAACATTTCTCTCTGAATATTACTTGGTGTAGTTCTGAGAGTTCTGAGAGAACGAACTAGCAAACGATTGATACATGTAATATATATACTGCAACATTCAAACAAAACATGCATTCTGTGTGCGTTATAATCTATATTAAAAAACAACTAAACGTATTTTTTCCTCCTTAGAGGCCACCTTCAAGCTAAATCCCTAGTCTCGCATTGCATTCATAATCTGCTATCAGTATCTAGGGGTTTTGGGAGACGGCGTCCCCCACTCCCTCACCATTTCCCCTCTCTCTAGTTCTCCAGGCCAGGAGCCTACCTGTCAATAACCCGCTGATGTAGCCGCAGCCCTTCCCAGCTAGTTCTTGGTTATCGTCTAGGCGCCGCTGTGACCCGTAGAGGAATGGTTTTTGGTAACAGGATAGGGTAGGGAATGCCTGATGGAGCGATGATGGAATGCATATTGGTTGGGGAAACGGGAGGACCTCGAGAAAATCTGCCGCAAACCCGCTTCGTCAACCACAAATTCCACTTACAAGCCGCCTGGGATCGAACCCGGGCGCCGGCGGTGGAAGGCGAGCAGACTGACCACTACGCCACGGGCCGACCCTTGCAATCTATAGTATTGATTTCGAATGCGCGCAGAAATTGAGGAAAAAACTAAGCAGCGCCAAGCGATGTGAGAGGTGTCAACGATTTTCTCAGAAGCCAAGGATCTAAAAAAAAAATACAAAAACAATGAAGTTATATTTCTCACTGAAAAAAGCAAATATTTGATCGTGTTATTTGGCGATTTTTAATCCTACCCCGGCTTAGGTAGCTCATGGCAGCAATTGATGCCACTGCAGTCCGCGAGGTCCGAGGGCTCGAGTTTCGACGGTGCCAGAATTTTCGACACTGGCTAAATATATAAGTCGAGTTCAGCCGCTGTTTAGCGGAAAAATCTAGGAGAATTCTAGTAGCCGGCTGCTCAGATCGCTAGTTTTCCGTGATTTTGCCGATCAACATCAAGCCAATGCTGGAGCAATACCCTAACAAACAGGCTACGGTCCGCGCGCGATCTTTCTTTCGTTTTCCTTGTCCACTCTTCACTCCTTACTTACATGCCGCGAGACCATTCGGGAGCTTAGAGCTTGTCCCAGCTGAGGCGATGTCCCGCTGGTGGGAGAGTGGGAGTCCTGGTTGGGGAAATCCCAACCCGCCAGTTACGTCGGCGCCGCATCTCACAATTCAACGGGGGAAGATCACCGACACTTCCCGCGATAAAAACCTACATTAACTTGCGAAACTAATGACCTAAGCAGTTGACGCGCCAAAAATCACTAAACAATCAATCAACTGAAATATTAAAATACTAGAAAAGATTCAAATATGACAAATCCTCAAAATGACAACTTTATTAATTTGGATATAATTTTTTTAAACGCAATAATATCTTTAAAATAAATGAAAAGCTTCTGAAGAAGGAGAAATCACAGCAACGTTGATAAAAAATTGGCTTAACTAAATAATTTGAATAAATTGGAATCTTATTTGAAAAAATTCTGAAATGATGAAGTAATATCAAATAATTTTCAAAAATAGCATTATTTCACTATTGTACAAAAGTAGTAAAATACTACTATAAAAATATATAATACATATATTAGTGATGATATTATTACATTAATAAAATTAAGGGAAGTTTTCGAAGGTGTAAGTATTAACAAGTTGATATTACACGCTATTAGAAATTTCTATGAAGATGCAATATCTGTATTAAAAATTAGAAAAGAAATATCAGAAGACATTTTAATTAGTAAAGGCTTAAAGTGTGTAGTTAGTCTTCTTTGTTTAAAACAATTTATATACAAAAACCCTTGGAAGTATGGTAAAAACGTTGTTCTGAAAGGAGAATTCCTATTGAAAATGAAATGATAATACGTAAGTGATAAATAACAAAAGCACGAGAATTAAATGACCAATAATGTATTTTTTGTAAATTTAAAAGAAGATCGGAGATAGAAAATTAGAGAGCCATGAGTTGCGGAAAGTCGATATCAAATTTAATGCTACAAGATAAAAGGGTGTCAAAAGTTTGAATGAAAGCGTACGGTTCGATGGTCTGAGTCAATAGATACTAGCTGTTCGAAAGACGCCGCATCCGAGGCAAAGTTGCCAATGTTTCGGCAGTCTTACTGCGACTCATGAAAAAATACCCGGAGGAAAATTTCTATCATCAATATTGTACTTTTGAAATGTTAATTGTTAGCAATTTTCGAAAATACCTAGAGTTAACCGACAATTGGTTCTACGTCGTTTTTATAGACACACTTTCCTATTTTCAAGATAAATAATGTAGAAAAATTTGAAACCGTTCGAAATATACAATATTGATAATAAAGATTTTTTCTGAATAAAATCCGTTGTAAAAATGGGATCTTTAATATGCTCATGTGCAAGTTCTTAAAAATATGAGTATTTGCGTAATACATGTTCGAAAAAACATACATAAAAATGTATTTTCTAAAAAAGCTCTCAATCCTTTCTTTAATTTTTTCTCGGATAGAGCAAAGAACGCTTAAAATGACATAGGTCTCATTTTCGTTTAACGATCCCAATTTTCGAAAACGCTAAAGTAACAAACTATGCGGTAAAGTATACATGTGTATATTCTGTTGTAGCACTACTATTATCCATGTCAGTATTTCACAAAACGAGTACTTTGACGCAAATTTACTTCGTTCCGATGAATCATTACAAAAAATTTTTTACTACGTAAGTACGTAGTACGCGAGAAAGTAAAAAGTAATTCTATCTTAACTCAATAATAATTTTTTTTGTTGCCTGCAGGCTTCCATTTTGATTAATCAACAACTTTGCTGGCCAGCTCAGCGAAGTCTTTCTTCGTCAGGTCTCTGGCTTTGCTGATTTTTCCCAGACTTTTGATGCCCATCCTTAATCTACATTCCTTTCTTTTCATAACTTCTTCACAATTCTTCAATGTTCTCCCGGGCCTCTGTTACACACCTTGTCTAATTAATTTTTCGTTTCTCTTTATATCCAGGTGTCGATTTTTCACGCAAAATTACGCGAAAAGTATTCTAATTTTCGAAAAATTGTACATGACCTTATTTCGAAATCTAAGCTCAAGGAACAGATTTCATTAAGGGAAAAATCTCTATCTTTAATATACTTTCTCGCTACGGGGTAGAGAGAAAGTCATGTAATGCTGCGCGAAAAAAACGACCAATTTTTAGGAGAAAACTCTTATTTTAGGGCTCTGGTAACGAAAAAGTGGATAAATTTAGGGGCTAAGTTTAGATAAAAATATCCTCTAACACGTGGTGTAGGCAGAACCATGTTTTGGGGTCTTTGATAACCAAAAATCGAATGATGGCAAAACGTCTGTCCGTCCGTCTGTTCTTCGATCCGTCTGTGTACAACGCTAGCGGCTCAATCGTTCATCCGTTTTCTCCAAAATTAATATTCCCAATCAATGTGGCTGATACCTCGGTCTCTTGAATCTGAAATCGATACATTAATTTGGGGGTACTTTACATGAAGCCCTGGGACACTTTCCAAATTTAAAAAAAAGGCTCCATTGTTTTTGATTAAATTTTGTTGTTGAATAATGTGAAGGACATTTAAGAGAATGGTGCAGGTTTCACTTACGTTGAATGCTCTAATTGTTTGAAAATTCCCCAAATTCAAATTTTTTTCGTCTTCCTACAACTGCAATAATGAAGATAGGGATTTTCTTTAATGAAATATATTCCTTAATGATAGATTTTGAAATAAAGTGATGAAGAATTTTTCGAAAATTTGAGTTTTCGTGTAATTTTGTGCACTCGTTTTTTTCAAAAACTTGCACATGACCTTTCTTAAAGACCTGAGTTATGGAAAAAGTTTTGAATAAGGCAAAAAATCTCTATTTTCGATTTTGTAGTTTTGACGTATTAAATTTTTGCAATTTTCGAAAATGCAGTGATCATGCCGTGTATGAGATATACGAATAGTATCTGACATATACGAAGAAACAATTCGGAGCTGTTTCTTCGAAAAAAAATTGTACAATGAATGAAAATTGACTATTTCATGGAAAAATTACATGGAAACTATTCATATTTTCAAAAAATTGTACATGACCTTATTTCAAGATATATATTTAGAAAACATATTTCATTCAGGAAAGAATTATATTTTCAACATTGTATTTGTTTGAAGACGCAGACAAAAAATTGAAATTTTGCCACTTTCAAAAATTCAGATTTCAAAGAAAATGTGACCTGCGCCATTCTCTCACGCATTCTTTACACTATTCAGGAAAAACGTTTAATCAAACAATTTTGTAGCCATTTTTTAGTAAATTTTGAAAACGGTGTTGAGGTTTCATACACAGTACGCTCCTCCTCCGCCAATATCGATTACCCGTTTCAAACTCAGAGGGTCTTGATTTCATTTATACCGATGGAGAGAAATTCGGTTCATTTAAATCGATAAACTTTTGAGAAAATCGGCTGAACGATGTAGACGTTGACCTCAGACGCACGAACGAAGAGTCGAATAGACTTTTGGCGTAAATCTATTTTTCGGTAGCAAAGACCCACAAAACATTGATTCGAACTACACAACGTGTCAAAGGAAGTTATTTACTATATACCGGGACAAGATTTATACTCGTTTTCATTATCATGGTCCGGCAATAAGAGTGATTTGTATAAAAACCTTTCACCGTTTTCCGGCGCACGATTACAATATTTTCTCTTCTTACGAAGTAAAGGCGAGAAAGTAAAAAATTAACGAAATATCTTATCGTGATGCAAGTCTGAGTCACAGATGGACAACTTCAATAGTATATCCCACTCATCTTTTGCAATTGTACAATAAAATGCTAACAATGCATTAACGTAATTTATAATATCATTTTCGTGTTTGATCTTCAGAAGGTTACTGTCTGGAATAACGTACAAACAGTTATCCATCAGAACGGATTCTTCTAATAATTTAAATTTGATTTTCATTGTTTACTGTCATTTGGCAATATGTTATAAAACAAAGTCCATTACTGTAAGATATTAATAATCTGTTAATTTGATTCTTACGCTCTGTGCTATTATTACAGATAAATGTGTTACTCGAAAATGTGATCTCAAACAAAAGAGACTTCGCAATTCGACTGAATTTCGAAAAAAACACTGATTTGAAAACGAATAGAGGCGTGAAAGGTAGTATTACAAGCTGTATAATGAGAGGCTTACAGGAGGATGGCATTTACTTATTATATCTTCAATTTTCTTCTGTAAACTAAAAGTCTGGGAACTATGTGATGTGTTTCCTGAGGATAGTATTCCACATTTTATGTGAAAATATAAACACCAGCAAAATGTATGGAAGGAGTTGTATGAAGGCTGCCTGAATACCAAATTTTATTGACTTTTTGGCATCATGAACATAATTTTCGCATCTATTCATTCATACAGCCTTTCCATTTTTAGATGTAACTGAATTGAAAGACCCAAAAAATATGAGTCAATAACGTATTACTTATTTCTATAGAAAAGTATTCAATAGCACACTAATTAATTGCACATTGTTCATATTCAATAGATCAAATTTCCAATTGTTTACAAAATATGGAAAACTGAAGAGAAACACTTCTTTCGTTTATTATCTATTTATTATTGCAAAGACACGAAAAAATATCGTACTGCTTATTGTCATTTTTACATTCTCACATATTACTTGCATAAGTATTGTAATGCCGCAAAAACTGCGATTCTTCGACAGAAGACCTAGTATTGTGGGGCTCTGATATTGAAAAAGACGATAAATCTTCTCTCTACATGTAATAAATTACTTCTTCCAAAACTTAGGTAATCAGAATCACGTTCTGTGGATACCAAAAAATTGTTTTATGGCAAAACGTATGTTCGTCTGCCCGTCCTTTCGCCCGTCCCTTCTCGGTCCGCCGGTGGTCAATGCTAGCGCCAAAACCGCCACTAGCTTTAAAGTTCTTCTAAACATTCTACATTTCAACTCTTTTCTTACATTCCGATCCGGATGTTTCGCGCGACGACCTGAACTTTATAATGTCGTGTTGAATCTTTTGAAAAAAAGCTTAGTTTTCGCGTAATTTATCCTTGAAATAGAGGCAATTTATAAGTTTTTTCAAAAACGGTTCCGATTTTTCCTTTTTATTTTAGTGCAAATGACGCTTATAACACGGCGCAGGTCTCATTTTCACTAAACACTCTGGAATTTCGAAAATTCCAGTTACAAATAATACGAGAAAATATGTGCTATTGCAGCACCAGTACATTCAAAGGGTATACGTATCATCAACGAACGGAATGTTATTTTATTTGTAACGGACACCTACACATTTCTAATTTACACCTACTTTTCAAAATTACTTTGAAGGAAATGAGATAGTAGCAAATTATAAAAACTGCAGAAAGTCGTAAAAGCGCGTCAACACCTTCCTGAAATGGAAGCAGCGCCTGCGAATAGAGAAGAGAAGTTGAAGGAGGCCAAAGATCGACTTGGACCGTAACACCATTAAATGAATGAGGAGACTTTCGGTTAAAGTTTCAAAGAGTCCGTCGCTTCCATCTACTGAGGCGGAGCATGCAATCTGCCTTACGAACGTTATCAGCAGTGAAGTGTTATGGATGAAATGCTTGTAGAATTTTGATTTCTCAATTGACGCTATAATCACGACTTTTCAAAAGATTACTTGTATGTGACATAAGGCATGTAAGTTCAATATACTAAATAGGAACCTAAACACGCGTTTCTTGTTTTTACTTTCTCCTCCATTATGTACTTACGTAGTGAAATGTATTTTGATGTTACTCGGTGGCGATTTTTCGAAAGAAAAACACGTATACAAGCACCCTGTTCCGGAACAATTGGGTAAAATTTGCTCATAAATGAAGTTAACGTACCCTTTTCGCTTAATTTGTTCTTGAAATTAATGCAATTTATGAAAAACATATTTTCTCTAAGAACGCTTTAAATTTTTTCTTCAATTTGTTTCCATGGATAGAACGCGGAACGCTTAAAAGAATATCGTAAATCTCATTTTTGTTGAACTCTGAATTCTCGAAACTAGCAAATTTAGATTTTTTAATAGGTAATTATTATATACAAATTAGAAAACTTGATGCTAAGTGGCTTGGCCGAAGGCCTTTAAGCCATTACAATACCTACATTCTACCGCGTTCTAACCTTTCGTATTCTGGTATTCACCCCAAATGGTCTCTCCATCGCATCAATGCCGCGGTAAAGAGAATTTTAGAATTATTGCGAGAAAGTATGTGCTGTTGTAGCATCACTAGTTCATTTATGAATTGACAAAAGTAGAAATAGCCCTTGATTTGTTTCTTGATTGTGAATGTAAGTGTGAAAATCCAAGTTCCTTGTACTCTTTTCCTGTTAGTTGCAGGAGAAGAAAGGTAGCTCCTTTACCAATGCAATTCTCTTCTGTTGCTAGGGAGAGAATATTAAAAAAAAACTCTTTCCGAAAACGCTCGTTTGTACCTATATTTATAATTCAACTAATCCTAAAAATGAGAGGAGGTTAAAATTCTGGAGGTGAAGAAAAGCATGTAGTTTGTACTACTTCTTCCTCATAGGTCACCACAAGGTATATTTTGAATGAAAATGTGTTGTACAATAGCTGTTTTTGTTGTTACTCGTAGGAGTAAGAAACGGACAAGTTGCTTTTATTTGTTTTATGTCGTACATTCACGAACTGTATTAAAAAAACTTATTTTCTGTATCGAGGAGTACTATCAAAAACTGAAATGTGTCAATTAGAATTTTGTGACCAATAGAGTACTCAAAACATTAACATACACTCGATGAATTAACGCGTATTTTATAGGCTACTATGATTCATTATTCATTTATTACGCTACTATGATTCATTACATTCCTTCATGGAGAACAATAATAATTAATAATGCATGAATGAATATTTTACTTCATTGGAGACTATTAGTCATGCAGATATCAAGTTTATCATTAAAATCAATTTGATAATTATCATTAGCATTCAGTGGATTTCAACGATTATGCATTTATTTTCTGATGGCTTTGATCTGCATTATAAAAAATTTCGAATACGAACATAGATAAATAAAGTAACGAGTGATTAATAATTATTTACGAAAATATCATTGAATATCTTATAACATTAAGATTGGGGAATTGTCAAAGGAAGCTATTAGGCCAATGCGAATTAACCTCAGAAGAGTGGCACACTGAGGTTCATAGTAGTTTATAGCATGTTTGTAGCATAGTTATTTACAATAAAACCCTAGGGTTCTCATAATACATATTAGCAAACTGTTCGCAATTGTGTAAAGTTTCACTTTAGACAATCAAAATGCATAAAATAAATTAACACTGGTTGCGTAATAACGCAGAAAGCACTTGGTTAAAATGACAGCCAGCCAGCAGGCGCGCGAATACTTCCCTGCTTTATACGTCCATACAGGCTGTGCACCCGTTCTGCGTCACAATGAGTGTGTGGGGGTGGGGGTGGAGGGCGAGACAAGGGGTTGCTGTTTAGCTGGCACGGAGCGGGCGGGGCGGACGAGGCGAGGAGAGGGTGTTGAGGGGGAGGTGGTGGGGTGGGGCGGGACGTGTCCCCGCGCTCGCCGGCGGGCGCGCGACCATGGGCGGCGTGAGTTTTGTTGGCGGGCCGCGTGGCTTATCGTGGCGACGCCGCGCGATCGCTCGTCTCTCGCAGTACGCCCATCCGCTGGTAGCCTGCTTCGTTCTTCCCCTCCCTTGTTCCAGCTCTTAGTTCTCCCTTCGTTTCTTCTTGTCTTCCTTACTTTCTCGCTTGTTTCCTCGCTTTCTCCCTGATGCTCTCGGTCTCGCACTCTCAAGCTTTGTTCCTCGCTTTTTTGCTTCCTCTCGTCTTCTCAGCAGTCGCCCACTCCATCTACCCCCTCATTCGCTTGTTTCCTTTCTGGCCTTGTTCTCTCCTTCGCTGTTACCTTCCCTCGCTGCTCGACACCACTCTCTTTCGCTTGCTTTCATCCTTCCGCACAAGTTAATTTCCTCTATCTCTCGCGTATACATCTTTCTTTATCCTACCCCCTCCTCCTCTCATCTAATTATTTCCGTTTTCGTTCTTGCTTTTCAAATTCTTTTCGCTCAATAGTTTGACATCTTGACTTCTTGACTTCTTCCCTTCAACGACCCTCGTCTCATCGAGCGTTATTTTCTTGCTTTAAGTTGTATTTGGTTTCTCTGCGCTCACTCTACAACCTAACCACTTGGACTATTATACTACAATGAGTGCATTCCCAACCCTTAACAATAATTCATCATGGAGAGTGTGTCGTTCGACTCAGAACTTTCTTCGACGGGCGATTTTTAGAATTGTTTAAAGGTCTGAGAACTTCCGTACCGACAAGAAAATAAATAAACATTGAATGCCATGACTAAGAAATAAGCTATGTTAATATTATGTCATTCAAAATACTTTATGCAGACAAATTCTGAAAATTCATTCATAAAAAATTTGTTCTTAATAAATTTTAAAATGATATAACATTTTATCTATACAACACCTAAGATGTGTCATTCAGAAGTATATACCGCTTCAAAGAGACACATGGACAATGGCGTCAGTATTGTTCAGGTTTGTACGGAAGACATGGGTGGTTAAGAGAAAATAATCAACGAGGATTTCAGTAGTGACCTCAAGAAGTGAATACTTTAACAATCTCCAACTACTTTGTTATTGGCCGGATTTAAACTGAAACTATAATTTTGCACAGTTAAAATAGAATGTTTTACTTTTGTATTGTTTCTTATTCCTATTTGAGTAATAAATGATAACATTTCACAT
Organism: Teleogryllus occipitalis; assembly: GCA_011170035.1. NCBI lineage: Eukaryota > Metazoa > Arthropoda > Insecta > Orthoptera > Gryllidae > Teleogryllus > Teleogryllus occipitalis. Next base: position 168,382 of record BLKR01001828.1, on the reverse strand, counting down.
TCATTACTCTCATCCATGTACGGGGGCATTATCACAATAACAATGAGGAAATAAAATATTGATGAGGTATACTTAATTTCTTAACGGAAATTCTGCAACTTTAAATAATGAAATATAAAATAACAAGTACGAAATCAATTACTACTGGTTATACATTTTGAATGTGCAGATTTATTAATGAAAATCAGCAAGATCCTTCTAACGAACGAACGAACGAATAAATAAATATTTAACGATCAAAATCTGACGATTAAATGTTTGTCTCGCTTGTTGCAACGTGTTTTGTAATTACGCTGAAATAGTAAGGGGTGTAGTAAGACTGAACAATAGGGCAATTAGAAATTTCATTTTGTTCAGCGACGCTATCGCAGCACAAGTCAGTGCCAGGCGAACAGCAGCGCGGAGTGGATCGCAAGTGTGAGTGCGCTGGAAGGGCGCTCGGTGTAGCGCTCCGGCCAGCAACGCGACGCGCGCCCTCTGCGTGGCGTGGGAGGGGCCGGGGCGAGACGGGGGCGGGGCAGGCGCCCCGATGGGAGGCTCGCCCTCGCCGCCAGAGTGGCCTGGGAGTGCATAATGGGGTAGGGAGTTCTTCCTTGGAACCGAACGCGATGAAGCTCTATTTACAGGCTCCGCTACACGTTCGCAAATAACACTTCAGCAAATTGGATCGAGAGGAGAAGCACGAGGGGGCGGGAGGTTCTCGCCCACCGCCCCAGCCCGCTCGCCGCCGCCCGCTCCCCGCCGCCTCAGGCGCCGCAGGGGGTCTCTCCCGCGTCCTCTGCAGCCTCTTCTTTTGCCCCGCTCGCACCACGCGCCACCTCGCTCCTAGTGTCCTGCGCTCTTCCCTCCCCCACCCTCCCCCACCCGCCCCCTCCCATGCCGTCCGCGCCTCCTTCCTCCTCCCACGCGTCGTAGCTTTAATTACAACCCTGTAAATCGCTACGCGGCGCCCTCCCCGCCCCTCTCCGCCTCCCCCGCTCCACACTTGCCGCTGCTCCCATCTCGCTCCCCGCTCAGTGACGCAGGGCTTCGCTATGCTCGGGTGTGTTGAGCTGTTCGTCGGCCGTGCGCGGCGCGTAGTATTGCACGCCGAGGATTTGCGGCAGAGCTCTTACATTTAATTGTTTGCGAGGCCACGTTTGGTGCCTATAAGGGTGCTAAATGTGGTGGATAATGCAACCCTATCACGAGTTGTGCTGTGAGCGTTCTTTTGTCGAAACTTTCATTAATTACTACGTTTGATTTTTCAAGCCGTTTCGTTTTACTGAGTGCAGTGCTTTCTACTACTTCGTATAAAATTACGAACGAAATGTGGAAATTTATTAGTCTGAGTTTTTAATAAAACTTCTTTAGCATTGACACCACACTTTTTGAATCTACGACTGGAACAAATGGAAAACTTTATAACTATAAGATCGTGTTAGAATTTCAGTTCAGAATTAACAGACACATATCATTGGGGGTGTGGAGGGATCAACGATGGATCCAGGCGTAATTTTTTCCTGTATTATTTATTATTTATTATCCGTAATTATCTATCCTCCTTTAGGTAAGGAAAACGGTTTTATTGTTGAAAAATTTTATTATTAGAACCATTCCTAACTCTAAGAGATAGTTTCCACTTTCAGCGCTTACGGGATGTTTACAATAGGATTACAAACCATATCATGAGTAATAGCTCATGGAAACTCTAGCGTTCCCATAAAGTCAGGCCTGCTCATAAACACGTTGGAAACTTATTTTACTGTTCGTTTAGATTATAACAGTCATTAATAACAGTCGAATAACATCGAAGCAAGATTGTAACTCCAAAATAGTTCTTCAAAGAAGGGAGTGAACAGCTGTGTCCTCGTGAAAAGGACCGCAGGTATAGAAAATGAATCGACTGTACAGAGAGGTGTATAAGTAGGTATACAGAACGTGTACTATATTTGTATCTGTTCTAAGACCGTTTTTCTAGACTTTCAGATATTCAGATAATCGTGGCTGGTAATTTAAGAGTTATTTTGTTATGGAAATAATTAGTTATCAAAGATAGTCTTTGCAAGAAAACCCCGCATTTTTCATGATATATGTCAATTCATAAGAGAAGCATGCCAAGATATTAATAATAACAAAACAAAATTCTGTGTCAAAGTGTTCTTGAGTGTAGAAATCAGACTACAGAAATGTGTGAATGAGGAAGGCCGACAATTTAAACACTTACGACATTGAGCACTTGAGTCATTGCACTTAATTACAATTTGTATGTCATCCCTATTGTGACTTCATAAATCTATTTTCTACTATAAGTAAATTAATCCTTCGTATTCCATTATCATTTCTTCATCAAAATATATTCAATAATAATAATAATACCTACTGTATACCTACTTATGCACCCCCTGTGTATGATATTGTCACACTCAAAAACCGAAATATTTTAACCAAATTTTCAGAAAATAATGATAATATATTGCTAAGTACAAGTAGTATTAGCTTTTAAATATTTAACATTTTTCTTCAATTTTATTGTAATTTATTGTGGAGATCGTCGTTACCCAACAGAATAACTCTTATTGCCGGGATTTAGTAACGAATAAGAGACTAAATCTTGTTGTAAATTGCTTTAACTTCTAGGAGAGATTACAAGAAAACTACTCCTTTTTTCAAACATTTGTACTTGACCTTTTATAAGGCTCTAACTGTTCAGAACATATTTAATTTCACTAAAAATCTCTATCTTCAATAGTGTACGCGAAAACTAGGAATTTTCGAAATTACGAACTTCGTTGGAAATGGGACCAGCACCAAAAATGTTTACCGTTCTTCTTAGGAGGAAAAATATAAAGAAAATTTTGGATACACCTTCTCCAAAAAAGTTTTAGCGTCATTACAAATCTATTAATTAAAAAAAAGGAGCAGATTAAACATCACAGAACGGGGAGATTTATGGTTATTCCTTACAAAACAAAAGCTAAATATTGATAATGGGGTCAATCCATTAAGAATATCCCTCCCATTAAAATTATGAGTATTTTTAATTGATGATTTGCATAGTTGAAGTTACTGTACGTTATTACTGTTTAATTTAATTCTATTCAGTCTGGAATCATATATTTTAATAAATAGAACACAAGAAACTGTACTATTTTTATTTTTACCACTCTTAATTTAGGGTTGGAACTCAGCCGCGAAGCAAATTTCCTTCTAATCTTCACACTTTTGACAAGTTTTGGAAATATGGTAGAAATGTAGCAGCAGGGAGTCCACGGAAACCAGTAAGATTTTGAAAGTGGTCTACGGGAAAAAATGTTTGGGAACCTGTGATTTACGCGCTATGGTTCGAATTGCTCATTCTCATTGGTAGACCCCACTCCTGGAATGGATCTCATCCCCACCCTTCTTAGATTCCTGGATGAGCACTCGAGTGGCTCGCGCGCGCCTCTCGAGATCAGCGAAAGTGCAAAATGCTGTGCAGGCCTCATCTAAGGGGTTGAAATACGATTTATTCCGTTTTAGGTGAAATAAGATTTTTGGCAACCCGCAATACATTGATGTTCGACAGATTGCTAGTGGGCTGAGAGGACTGGACCATGGAACCGGCGGGGGGGGGGAGATGGGGAGCGTGTCGTTATGAGGAAGCGAAGGGAGAGGACGGGGCCGCACGCGGAGACCGATCGGGGGGGAGCAGAGAATGGCGGTTGGGGCGGCAGGGCAGGGCGAAGCGGGGTGGTGCAGGGAGGCAGACGGGTCGGAGCGGAGCAAGGGAGCAGAGGCCAAAGCGGTGCAGAAGGGCAAAGCGGAGTAGAGAAGGGTGGAGCGGATGGCGGGGAATTAAAGAATACTGATTTCAGTGTAAATTCTAGTCAAAATTCTTTCCTTTTCTCTCTAATATACAATTGTAATCAATGAACAATCATACACCGAGTTTCTTAAGCTAGCTTAAAATAAGAGAATACCCCGCAAGTGTAGAATAAATGGCAATCCAGAGATTGTCATACATTCAGACCACTACAATCTGATAAAAAATGTTGGCGCTTATAAATTGGGAAAAGAAATAGGGAAATGCTCTATGAAAATACAAATTTAAAGTTTGTACTCGAGAAAGGGGGAGAATTAAACATTAATAATAACAGACACGGAGGAAAGTAAGGCTGAAAGTACTTTATACAAGCGACAATATATGAGACGTCTGGTTTATTAGAAAGAAAGTGGTTTTAAAAACTGCGGAGAAGTGTATGGAAAATATTATCAAATGAAAGGAAGAGACGACTGAGGAATAGGAAAGACTGTATAAAGTGAAGGTAAATCATGTCTTACAGCAGAATGTATTTGTAGACACTTTCCAAAGAAAAAATAACTTCAAAGCAACCATAAATGCAGCAAAGGACGTTATCAGGAGTCATAGGTAACCCTGGGATAACTTGACTAATGATATATTGAAAACGACTCTTATTGTATTCTTGATATATTGAAAATTATAACTTACAAATTGATGCGGCATTTAAATACCATGAAAAAGTTATGTATTATGAATACTTATACTATCAATCACTGGCGGAACCTTGCAGACACTTCTGTTACGATTTGAGAGCATGCATCAGCTGGGGTGGCCCAGAGAATCAACTGTTATCAATGCAGAGACTCTGCCTGCAACGTCCTAGAGATCGAGACCCGAAGGCGGCAGATTTTCCACACTAGCTAGAAAGCAAGGTCGATTGCAGTCGCTACCCACAGAAGAATTCGGGTGGTGGAGTGCTCTGACTGGTAGTTTTCCATGTTCTTTTAATAAATTCCTGGCGAATATCCAATCAGTACCCTAACAAACGGGCCACGATCTTTCCTTCTTCTTCCTCGACCCCGCCTCTTCCCCTACACATATACGCACTTACACTTACAAACACTACACTACCGCATATGCCGGGAGACCCGTCAAAAGCTTAGAGCTTGTTCCGTTGGGGAAGATACCTGGAGGCGAATCATCCCGGAATCCGACCTAGTAGGACCCGGAATTCGACCCTGTGAAAACGATTATTTCCAAACTCCTCGAAATGCACCACCGTAATTGTTCACGAGTTGAATTAATACTCTAAAAAATGACTGAGCTTCAAAATTGACGAACTGTAAATGTAAAACAAAATGTATTGGGTATATTGAAAGTTATTTACGTGGACAATGAATAACAATAAGTATTAACTATGGTTTTTGCGTTTTTCTCGAAATCACAAAATGCGGCCCAAGACCCGCTTTGAAACTGACCCCTTGATTTGTTCTGTTAGCACATTTCTTTACATTAGGTAAAGGTTGCAATGGCAAATGCAAATGAAGCAAATTCTTCGTCACGTTTCTCCAGAAGTTCGTGTTAATCTGTTTTAAAGCGGTGAATTGCCAGGAACGTTACAGAAGTGTGGCCACTTCTTGCCACGAACACCTTTTCAAGCAATGTTGCATCCCATCTGTTAAGCAGCAGTCCTTTGCCCTGGGCACTAGAGCGCCATTTGTACGAGATGAAAGAGACAAACCCGCAGGGGATAGCCTTTCTCTTCGCAGCCGGCCACTGGTTTTAATCGCCAGCCTCCGAACGCCGCTGCCCGCCGGTCCCACCCACTTCAAATGGAGGGATAAAGGAGGCGTTTAGCCGCCGGGCCCGAGGGCGGGGGGCGGAGGAGGTGGCAGCGGCAGCAGGGCGGAGCGATTAGCCGCTTCGCCCAAACGAGGCTTCGCGGCGGCCGTCAGCGCGTTCCGCTATTTATTCACGGGGCCTCGCGGGCACGTGGCAGGCGGCGCGCAGATGGCGGACGGCGGATGGCAGAAGCCGACGAGCTGGCTGCGGGGGTGAGACATTGGGAGGGGGTGTGGGGTGTGAAGGGGGGAGGCGGAGGGGGCCCGCGGCGAGCGACGTTCCGCGCGCGGCGAAAACAAATGTTTGTGGGAGAGATCGCGGCCCGAAGGCCCCAAGCGTCCGCCCGCCCCCGCAATTAGCCGGCCCGCTCCCGTAATGGCCCGCGCCGCCGCCGCGGTCGGAGGGAGCGGAGGGGAACTCTCTGCCCGCCCCCGCCCATGATTCAGTGCGGGAAGTTTGTGGAAGGAGTAACATTTGTGGAGGGAGGGGAAGAGCGAGAATTCAAAGGTGAGAATCGCGAGAGAAAGGGGTGACAAAGAATTTCAGAATGTTATGGGGAATCACGAATAAGAGAAGAGCAGGGAAGAGGATATCAGCGCATGGCAATATCTATGTCGTTGGCTTCGCAGTGGTAATCTGGATACGTCGGGTAGAATGTGTGTGCGCGGGAGAGAGGGGGAGAGAGGGAGCACGCAGGAAGTTGTGAATGGGGACGCAGGGTGTCTGGGCCTGAGGGAACGGGCGCGGCGCGTGTGGAAGGGGCAGCGGGGAGAGGGGAATGCCGGGCCTCGGGGGGAATTGAACGGGCGGAAGCACGCAGATGAAGGACGCGCTGCGCCCGGGGACGCAGGCGGGTGGGGGCGCCGGGGTCGACGCGCCGGCCGCCGCAAACGGCCGCCGACCAGCGCCCTCGTGCATACTGAGTGGCCGTGCGTTCCTCGCGCCAAGCCCCGCCTCATCTCCTCCCCCTTCCGCTCTCGCCCCTTCCGCTTCCCCTTCCCTGCCTGCGGAAACTTCTCGCGCTGGGAACTCACAGCACCTGCATCTCACAGAGAGTGCCATAGAGGAGAAATCGCGTTAGCACGTATGAATTGCCACTTTATTATTAAGTGATTCCTGAGGATTATCAAAACATCAGGGGTTGGCGCCACCTTCGAATAGGGGATTACAACGGGGACTTAAATTCTTCATATTCCATTGAAAATGTAAAACGGGAACAATGGAGTTTGCTGTGCGAGGACAACAAGAAATTCATTGGCAAGGAATGACAATGACCCTTATTGGTCACCGAAATATAAAATGAGGTCCATATACACCAAATAAGTTCGTGAGAAGTGAAGATGAGATGACTCTTGTTTGCGAGTCGTTCATTGAATCGTCTTTGACAGCATATTTTCCGGAAGCAATATTTCCTTCAAAACTGACTGAAAGTAAGATCTGAGGATGGGTGTTTGAAAATTAAATCGGCTCTTAAAATTAATACCATGACATCCTCCATTTCATAAATTGAATTCGTGTGTTATCAAATTTAACTACCATCCAGCAAACAATTTACTTCCTTTTTACACCGATTAAAAATTAAATTATTTTGGATATTTTTCTTATGTTTACGAATATACTGTATCTTTTTCTATCAGAAATACTTTTCAACACATTACAAGTAAAATCTTATAATAAACTGTGTTCTTAATAATAATCTGATCTGATGCACTGACTTTCGGACACTTGTAACATTAAAACTACAACAAAAGAAATGAAAAGAGATAGGGCATAAATGTTAAGAGTATTTAATTGCAGTGTAAGTCAAAAATGTTTACGACTCACGTATGCATTTATATTTTGTTTTTCTATAATAAACACAAATATTAATACTCTTCAACTGATATCAGACGTTAAACGACATACAATGTTTAATGTTTCCTGTTAAAATATTTTCAGTGTTATTAATAACATTTTGACATGGTTCTTAATATATTGTTGATTTACATAATTTGAAGGGAAAATAATACACAAAATCTTTAAATGTGTATATATGTATTAACCCTTCAATCTCGCTTCGAAATATTTCCTTCAACTCCGTTTTCATGTCTCATCTATTACCACCATTGTCACAGTCTATCTTCTGACAGAACGCTTATGTCACTTTTTTTAAATAATTTATTGACTTTGTTAGATCAGACTTCTTCCATCGAATTCGAAGTTACTAGTGATGAATTAATTCTACAAGTTGTGATGTGTGAAAAGTCTAGTACGTAAGAAAAATTGTTAGAAAATACTTTCGGTGTTTTTTATAGCAGAACGATAGACTATTAAGAGAGTAATTTTCGCAAAAACATTAATACAAATTACAACTAGAGAGAAAATAACAAAAACAAATATTTGAAATAGCAGGAATCGGGGAAGAAATGAATTTCATATATTTATTTCCTGTTAAACTGTACTGTTTATGCAGCAACATTGACGACTTTATTTCGATGGATTAATTTCTGTAGGCCTGCTTCATGGTTTGTCATGCGAATCTGTTTTACCCACTTTTCTTATTTCCACGTAGCCTGTAGCATCAATTATTCATGGAACAATGTGAATTCTTCGGCGTGCAGTTGCATGTTAAATAGCACATTTCGATGCAACGCACGATGAATATTAACGCGGAAAATTGAAGCAACTGTTGTAACCAGCGTCAGTGACTGGGGCAAATACCACGTTGCAATTCATAAAAAGTACCACTTTTTTACATGTTCAGCTCCCTCGTAACACGCTCCTCTTAGCCATGCACGCTCCTTTGGCTTCTCCCGTACTACGGCCGGTACTTTTGGGAAATCGGGCTGCTTCCTCGGAGGGCGTTAGGCGATATCCGGGAGGAAAATCACTTCAGTCAAACTTGGGCGAGTTGGCGGCGGAGTTGGAGGCACGGGAAGTGGCGAAGCGCACGGGGTCGCGCAGAAACGCAGCGAGGGAAGCGGAGTCCTGCGAAGCAGATCAAGCGAAGCGGAGCAGGGCGGGGCCGACGTCGCGGGACGGCGAGGGCCATGGCGGAGAGAGGCAGCGTGGAGCGGGAAACGGGGCGGAGCGAAGGGGTCGGGGGGGGGGGGCAGACGTAAGGGGGGATTGGGCGAGGTGAGGATGTGTTGAGGGTGGGTAGATCGGAGTTGCGCGAGGTTGCGGGAAGGGGAGGGAGTGGTAGATCAGGGTGGATAAGGACGGGGTGGTCTTGGTAAGGACGGAACGGGTGGAGTGAGATAACGTGAAGAAAATGTTGGAAAGAAGGATACGGAAAAGGAAAGAGAGAGGCGAGGGGAACGGGGTGTGGTCGTGAAAGTCGGCTGGCAAAGCCGGACTCCGCCATGCCTTTACGCGGCCCTCTTCGCCCCGCTTGGTCGGGTATCCGGGCTTGCCGCACTCCCTTTGGTCTTCTATGTTTGGGATAAGAACTACTTTCTAACGCTAACAGCCCCTTGCCGTAGCACGTCCTCTCAAACAAAAAACGTCATATTGTTTATCCCGAGAAATTTGTCGATAGTTCACAGCAAGTTTAATGACTTTACGACAGAGACTTCCTTACTTTCTGACTCCGACTCGAACTTTATACTCAATTTTCAATGCACAAAATCAATGATTACGTTAATTATGGACTGAATGTAAACATTCCCATAAATTAAATTATAACCAGAAGGAAAATTAATTAATATTTCTCGTGACAACTATTCTTTCGCAATTTAATGTATTAAATTACGTGTTCTTGCATGATTTGACGTATTGTGTGATGTACTACTTGACATATCCGTAATGTAATTTTGTAATTTTGTTAATATTCTTAAAAATATTTTTCGCCCCTTCAGTTTTTGCAATGGTAGATATTTGAGTACAGATATATACGTTTGGTTTAATTTGACTTATTTATTGATCGATTTAACATCAAATATTAAATATAGTCTGTGACGTATGGGAGAAGTTGAATCTGCTCACGGGTTTTTGAACGCCACAATCCCAACTCCACTATATTACTATACACAGATGAATTATGAACAAGCCTAGTTGATAACATTTGAAAAGTAAAAAGGCCGATGGCAGGTAATAGAAATCACATTTGCATCGGCAAACTCACGGCAGATTTTTACTTTCTCGCCCTTACGAATGTACATCGTAAAAAATTGTAAACTTGCCGTGCGCCGGAAAATGGTGATTTATTTTGATAGATAGATAGATATTTATTATATCTGCAGGTAGATTTATACAACCTGGTGACAGAATACTACAACTGACATATAACAATTGGTAAATTTAACACAATAAAACTTTAAATTCTTTTAAGACATAATAATAATATAAAAAAATTAACAATGAGAGCAATAATAACAATAATAGCATTAACTCTACATTTTATGGCTGATCTGCCCAGTTATTTTAAACTATTAAATGCACGACTACCCGACTTTTTAATTATACTGTACTTCACTTCTCTTCACTTCACAATATTTGCAATTCACTTCTCTTTCTACTCGTACTTGTATATTGCTTTACACCTCACAACACGTCACCACACTTCAATACAATACTACTTTCAATATAATTATATATTTAATAAAGCGACGCATTTAATAGTAATTATCACAATAATTATAGCAATAAAAATATCAATAATCAAATAATGACTGTTATAACAAGCCCAACTTACTAAATTAATAAAGTTTACAAATATCATTAGTTAATTTATGTTGCAGGTAACTTATTGCAGTCCGTTATTGTTTTATTTGTAAAGGAAAATTTTTCAACATCTGTTGTCTGTGGTCTAAACTGAATTTTGTGCTTGTGATCCCCTCTACTAAAGTACGAGGGTCTACCAAGTCGGATGTAGAAATCTTTCCAAGCTGGACAACCGGCATACGCTTTGTACAGGGCACAGAGTCTTGCCTCAGCCCTCCTGACTTCTAGAGACTCCCATTCTACTGTCTTCCTATTGCTTCGGAAAGTAAATTTATACTCTCTTCTCTGTACTCTACTCTGACTCAGATTACCTGATTTTCCAAACTCAATTTGCTATCAAAAATTATTCTCTGGTACTTACAGGACAAGACTCTTCGAAAATTTTCGTTGCCTAAATGGTATTGAGTTTTGCTATATTTGCGGCCCCTATCAAACGTGATAGATTTTGCTTTTCGACTACTTATTGTCATGCCATTTTTTCCGCCCAAAAATGTACTCTAGCTAGATCATCCTGCAAAATATCCTCGTCTACCTTTGATTGGATAACTCGATAAATCATGCAGTCATCTGCAAATAGCCGAATCTTTGAATATAAATTGTCTGACAGGTCATTCAGAAACGAAGAAACAGGATAGGTTCAATAACATTTCCTTGAGGGATCCCTGAAATTACCTTTGCTAGAGTTGAAAATTGTTGTCCAACTCGGACTTTCTGTTTTCTGTCTCGAAGAAGCTCATCAATCCATGCCACAACTATGGTGTCAATAACTGATGGCATTAATTTATGAACCAGTTTATCCTGTGGGACAACATCAAATGCCTTCGCAAAATCTATTATTACGGCGACCACCCTCCCACTATCATCAACTTCATCTGCGATATCCTGAAACAATGATATCCTGAAACAATGAACTTAATCTCGCATTTTTGGCAGAAAAACTCACATTGACCGACCCTGTAATGAAAAAAGGGGATACATCAGTTGCAAAGTGTAGAAAAAATCCTCTAACACGTGCTGTAGCAAGGATTCCATGTTTTGTGGGGCCTTCATACTGAAAATTCAATTGACGGCAAAACGTCTGTCTATCCGTCTGTGGTCAACGATAGTTAGTTAGTTAATGTCTTCTTTTACGTGGCGAGACTCGGGTCATCAGGCCCGCTCTTCCGTCTAACCACGCAAATTTCGTTATGCTCCTTTCACCACCTAGCGGAGAGAGGAGGTATCTTGGGCGACGAAACAGGCGGATCTCAATTTTGCTCAGAGGCTTCATTTAGGCTTGAGGATCTTTTACGTGCAGTAAATCTACTAACATGGGACAGCCGGCTTTAATTCCCCTCCGAAGGAAGGCGTACGAAGGATTTTTTCGCCCTTAAAAATCCACGGCACAGTCCGGTACGCTGACCCTCATACCACCGAATCCGACTAACCCATTCAGCCAATTTTCTCCAAAATTGATATTCCCCGATCCACCTGAATGAACTCGGAGCTTTGGGCCGTTTTAAACGGATATTTTGATTTTTGAGGGTACTTTACACGACGAGAGGATTTACGTTTTACGTCGGCCAGAGTTGGGGCATGTGGTGCTTCTGTGGCGTAGTGGTATGAGTGACGACGAGATAACTTTGAGGACCTGACTTCGGGTCTCAGAGCGGAAAAAAACAATTATGTAGTAGTATAATATAACGAAGCAGTTAGAAATATTGCGAGAAAGTATCTACTTTTATGGTACCACTAGTTTTTATTTACTTCTTGTTCGGCCGGTTTCAACGTCTTTCGCTTTTTCTACAGATCGTAAAATTTAATTTAGAAAATATTTGTTATTTGCATTTATGATTAAATATTTAAGTTATTGTTTGGCTTGTCTTTACCCATTACTTAAGTGGGTAGAAATTTATATTTTAGAAACTTTAGTATCATTTGATTGATTGATTTGATTTTTTTCGTGTTTCCGGGCGCGTCAAGTGCTTAGGTCATTAGTCCCGTGAGTGTAGTGCATGTTTTTTTCTCGGGAGATGGCGGTGATCTTCCCCCGCTGGATGGCGAGATCCAGCGCCGACCTACCGTCGGCTAGTGGGGTTTCCCCCTAACCAGGACTCTCCCACCAACGGGGCACCGCCCCAGTCGGGACAAGCTCTAAGCTCCCGACCGGTCTCCCGGAATATGTGGTAGTGTAGTGCATGTTAGTGTAAGTGTGTGTGTAAGGGGAAAGGATAGGACAAGGAAGAGGAAGGACAGATCGCGCGCGGTCCGTGGCCCGTTTGGTAGGGTACTGCTCCGGCATTCGCCTGGTGTTGATCGGAGAAACCACGGAAAACTACCGATCAGAGCAGCCGGCCGCTAGAATTCTCCTCCAGACAGCAGCTGAATTCGACCTAGCTGAAAAGTTAGTGTCGAAAATCCTGCCGCCGTCAGAACTCGAACCTAGGACCTCCCGGTTAGAGGCGCTGCAGTGACATCAGTTGATGCACTGAGCTACCGCTACCGGTAGTTTTATTTGACATTGATGCACAAAATTAGATCCTAGGTTAATTTTTTTATTGAACGAAAAATATTTAGTGCAATAAAAACTTGAGAAATTGTGGTGATGTAATTTTTAATTACGTTTATTCATAGAATGAAATTCCATGAATATGACAAATGGGTATGCACGAAGGCGCTTGAATTATTTTTATGAGAAATTTGTTTTGTACTACCTGCAGTTTTTTTACTTGAGGTTGCTGCATTTCCTCAAACAGGCCACACGTATATTAACGAGAGTGAAATTTTAGATTTAAATACCGTAAGCTAACACTGTTTTCAATGAAGGTTTTCTGTTTATTCGTGGGTTCACTTTTGTAATATTTCCATAGATTTTACTTACCATTGCAAGAATGTGGACCGACAAAGGTGGCAGAGGGCATCAATTGATGAGAGAATACAGTGCCCTGAGGCACGCCTGCTGATATGGTTTGACGGATTGATAATTTTTCGTTGACTGCTACCATGAGATACGTTTATGAGAAACCCATGAATTAATTTTTGGGCGTAGTCAGGAACTCGCAATGATTGATTGATTGTTAATGATTCCAGGCGCGTCAACTACTACAAGCATTAGTCCCGTAAGTGTAGTGCGTGTTTTTCTCAGGAGGTGGCGGTGGTCTTCCCCCGCTGGATGGCGAGATCCGGCGCCGACCTACTACCGTCGGCTAACGGGGTTTCAACAACCAGGTATCTCCCACCAGCGGGTCACCGCCCCAATCGGGACAAGTTCTAAGTCCTTGACCGATCTCCCGTTTGATTGATTGATTGATTTTTTCGTGTTTCCGGGCGCGTCAACTACTTTGGTCATTAGTCCCGTTAGTGTAGTGCATGTTTTTTCTCGGGAGTTGGCGGTGATCTTCCCCCGCTGGATGGCGAAATTCGGCGTCGACATACAGTCGGCTAGTGGGGTTTCTCCCTAACCAGGACTCATCCCACGAGCGGGGCACCGCCCCAGCCGGAACAAGCTCTAAGCTCCCGACCGGTCTCCCGGAATATGTGATAGTGAAGTGCATGTTAGTGTAAGTGAGTGTGTAAGGGGACCGATCTCCCGGAATGTGTGGCAGTGAAGTGCATGTTAGTATACGTGTGTGTGTGTGTGTGTGTGTGTGTGTGTAAGGAGTGAGGATAGGACAAGGAAGAGGAAGAAAAGATCGCGCGTGGTCCGTGGCCCGTTTGTTAGGGTTCTGCTCCAAAATTCGCCTGGTGTTGATCGGAGATAGAACGGAAAACAAACCGATAAGAGCAGCAGGTTGCTAGAATTCTCCTCCAGACAGCGACTGAAGGAAACTCCCAAATTACATAGTTTATACACTAGTCCTGTATGGCAGACCCAGTCATACACCTGTTCAATTTCTAAGAAAACTGCTAAAATTTGTTTTTTGATGAAATTTCTCGACAGTATGTTGCGTTAATCTCAACAACTGATACGTGCATATAAGATTTGTATTTAACCTGGTGTATTTCGCGTATTTAAACTATTAATGATATTTAAAGTTCTGATGGAGAAAAAAAAATTTTGAGGTTGCTAGTCAGTGAATGCCCAAATCCTTGATATCATTTGCACTGTATTACATTTGGGGAAATATGTTTTTTTGCACACTGTAAAATAGTAAAATTTGAACCAGTATTATTCTGCCTTAGTAATTGTCCTAACATGTATTGAAAAAACCGTGATTGGATTTCTGCGAACTGCTAAGGTAATTAGTTCTGTAAGCGTAGTGCAAGGGAAGTGGCGGTGATCTCGTCCTGCTAGTTGGCGATATCTGGCTCCGACCTACTATCGGCTACCGGGGTTTCCCCAACCAGATGTTTTCCACCACCCCTGTCGGGACAAGCTCTATTCTCCCGACCGGTCTTTCAGCATGTGTGGTAGTGTATGCATGCTAGTGTGAATGTGAGTAAGAGATGAGGATAGGACAAGGAAGAGAAAGGAAGGATCGCACGCGGTGAGCGGTCTGTTTGGTAGGGTATAGGGACTCCATATTCAATAACATCAGATTGACTTGAAAAAATTCTTACATTTAAGATTATTCTCACTAAATCACACTTGTAAATTTTCATCCGTTTGTATAGGCGGGTTTTCACGTTGGAATGCATTTCGTTCCTTTCATTATGTTGAGAAGGCTGTAGTTGTACCTCCATACTTTGATTTAACTGTTGTTGGTCTCAAAGTGTTAACACTTCCAACTCTTGATTACGACCATGTATTTGTAAAGCAGAGACCATTTGAGATTCAGAGAACTACAGGAAACAAGGGTTTTGAGAGTACGGGACTTGATAAGCTGGTAATATTATACTTCTTGAAGGAAGTGAGTATTCAGACTGTTCTTATGTTAGATGTTTTATTTTCTCCGGTGGTAGTGAAGAACATTCTCGTTGTTCCATGGTGCAGTTCGAGGTTGAATGGTTGTATATCTGATTGACTGTACGTTTCTTTACCAGCATCATATTAGTTTCATGCAAGTTTTCAATGCGGCGGCATTCTCTTTCCCATGGGAGCTCCGTTCATGGTCTATTTTTAGAGATTACTTTGTTGAGAAACGCAGTTTAGGTTCTCCACAGTTGTTTATCGCTTCTCAGTGATAAAGAAAAATATTTGCGCTGCATGGGGCGGCTACCCTGTGGGGCGACTACCCCAAAAATATATGCGCAATGAAATTAAAACAAACAGAAAGACATATTTTCTTCTCGAATTCTTATGAAATAAATGTGAAATGTGTTAATTTGTGTCCAAAAAATTTTCTCTTAAAATAATTATGAGGTTTAAAGTTTATAATCAAAAATGAAATAAAATAAGCACGTGCGTGTCACTGATCGTATGAATTGCAGCAGTAATATTATATCCACAATACACTGATACCCACCAAAACAGTTTTGGGGTGTGAATACTCTGAAAGAAATAGTTGAAATTTTGGGTGTTTCATACAATTACTCAATCTTAATTTTGTTAGAGCAATAAACTATAGAAACAAATACGCCAATGACAGGAGGACAACAGAAAAGGAAATTATTTCAGCTCTCGGGTTACGCGTTATATGAAGTTCCAAAAGAAATATGAAAGCATAATATTGTTTGTTGATGCAGCGATAAATTAATAATACAATTTAATTGATACCAAAATTTTGTTGAAATGTACGAGTCTAATGTTGTTTGTCTGAGTATACATGTCAGAGACAGTACAATGTTGTCATTCAGTACCATTACTCTGGATATACTAAAATACTACTCATAATTCTGTCTGTGAATTCCATCCTGATGATTAGACACAATTCCTGTTAATAACACATGTCATTTCCATTTACTGCGCAATGCAATTTCAGTACTTTTCAATTCATGCACATGTATAAATTCACATTAGCAGCAGGGTATAAAAATACTTCAAAATACTCATGAACGCTATTTAATTATATTAGCTGGAAATTACAGGCTTCTATCAACAGTTATAATATATCCGTTTATATAACATAGCTTTATGAAGTTGCATTTTATATCCCTTGAGATAATCCAATTTTCAACGTGTTCATACTCAACCGTGATACATTGAGATACCGGAAAATAGTATTACATGTGAATTAAATATACGTGAAATAAATGGAACCTAATGACAGAGAAAACGTAGATATCATATTAACCATTCAATTATTTTGAACAGTAGCATTTCACCTCAGAAAAATACGCGTGTTTTTGTGTCAGTGAAAATGTCCATTTATTTTTGTGAATTTTTATTCGAACTGAGAAATGAAATGCAACAATTTTGTTGATTGTACATTCCGTTTTAAAAGACTGTAAAGAACTCAGAAGAGATATTTTCTAAGACATTGAAATCTGAAGATTAATCTTAGGAGATGACACAGAAGTAGTTAGTGGAGAGCACTAAACTTCAAGCTGTAAGCAATTCCTATTATTAATAACATGCGACGGATCAGCGGTTGCAGATTAAGCCTACTTCTGAAAGACAATATTCTCAATTTTATTGAGTACTCGAAACGATTGAATCAAAGCAGTGTATCGCATAAAAATAAGTATACTATTATGAATATATACATTTTTTAAATTTAAACGTAAGAACTTTTAATTTTTGTATTTCAAAAATATTTAAGGCCGACCTGGATGGCCGAGGTGGCTAAGAGCGAGTACCGACTCAGCGCTTCGGTTCGAAGAGTCGCGGGTTCGAGTCCCGCCTTGGGCATGGCTGTTTGTCCCTTGACTTTGTGTGTGTGTGTGTGTGTTGTCGCGGAGGGCCTCGCGTTCTACTGACCCCAGATCAGAGGAGTCCGCAAGTGTTTGTCTAGTGTATGGTCGAATATGCGTCCCTTCGGGACGTAAAGGGCAACCGGCTGTCGGCTGGATAAAAGCCCTAGGAAAAAATTATTTAAGGGTACCGTCCCTAAATTACCGTCCCCAAAAACTTTCTGTATTCAACCTCTGTCATCTCAATGACTATTTAGAATGGGTCAACGCCTACATCGTCAATCAGAACACCTTGTCCTAAAACATCTCTCAACGTCTACGGTGTCCACAAACGTTCCCTCTTTTATCTCTTTAACTCTTGGACAGTCTACCTGCATCGCGCAGGCGTCGAAAACGAAAAATCCGCTTCGAAAGGCAGGGTGGATAATGCGCTAGTCCCTGAAGGAAGTTTTGGAATTGCTTACGGAGCACGCCTAAATCCAGAGGCAGTCAACTGCCAGCAGAGCTGCCCCCGAATGTTGGCAGACGGCAATCGCATGCAGTCAGGGCGATACAATTTGATTACAAATTTCGAGTTCTTTTAACATTCTTCCCATTACATTAGTTTCGAATTTACATTACGCATCGCTTGATCGATATCTATATCTATACTAATATAGAAAGACAAGTGCGTTGACTTACAGTGCGGTAATCTCTGAATGTACAAAACCAATGCCGACGAAACTTTTGTGCTAGCTTCCTTTAAAGGTCTAGAGTACTGTAGGCTATGATTTACAACCATAAACCGTAATATATTTACAAAATAATTACTTCTCTGGACATTTTTGGCTTAGGTTTACATCACAGATTCAAGAGTGTATCAATGTCAATAGTTATATATGCGCTGCGCGCCACCAGAGGATGACGTCTGAGATCTAATACTGATTTCATTAACGTCCAGAATTATTAAGAAATTCATTGGAGTTTAAATAAGGTTATGTATTATCCCTGTGCGAATGCTGGTGATTTGTTAGTTCTGAACGTTGGTGGAACATTTGAAAGAAATACGTAACTAAATTTGTAAAGAATGTCAATGAACTACACGAATTGTCCTTAATTCGTGTTAAATACAAAGTGTCAAGAAAACATTGGAGTTGGAAAGTGTTCAAAAGTTGATGTAGGTTGAGAGAGTACAAAGTACAATAAAATACAGTACAGAATATACAGTAATCTACAATGTACAATATATAGAT
The DNA here is from genome assembly GCA_011170035.1 of Teleogryllus occipitalis. NCBI lineage: Eukaryota > Metazoa > Arthropoda > Insecta > Orthoptera > Gryllidae > Teleogryllus > Teleogryllus occipitalis. Next base: position 150,130 of record BLKR01001828.1, on the reverse strand, counting down.
ATTGTATAGGTACGTTCTAAACATCTTCTTTTACAGAATTTTTTGAATACTGAATTGTTTGAAACAATGCCGAAACGAGTGTCACAGTTGTCAAAACAAACTTTATAGATGGGCAGTCTATAAAGATGTTGAATCGGCTACTCAGAGGCAAGTGCGACTTGCTAAAGTACTCAGTCGCACTATTGAAAATAATACTGCAAGGAAGGATGCAAATGTGAATAATTCCCTAAGTAGTAGGACAGCTTTTCATTAGCACTCACTATTTGACTATTTACACAGCTCTCATGTTCAAATTGGTAAAATAGATGATATTTGTATGTTTTGGGTCCACAGGGTAAAACTTTTTTCTTCAATATGTTCACGAGATTAGTGCAGTAGTATGTAATTAAGCACTGATCATTTACATATTAAGATTAATCTATGTTGTTGTTTTGCATATCAATTGCTAATGAATGAATTCACCCATTTTTTTGTAAAAAATACGCAAAAATTAATTTATCTGAAAATATTTATATGTAAGCAAATAAAAAATCTGGGAGTCCTTGGTTTCTATTATTCACATTTCAAGCTCCATAATAGCTAGCACTTCAGAGCAAATAATGAAGCTAATATTGTTTTGTTCAGTGGCTCAGTACATTGTCAATTTATTATGTACATATAATGTAATATTGGGGGATCAGTATTGTTCTCATGTCTCAATGGTATTGATTTACGTAAACAAATAAGTTTAATTCCACATGTAGTTTAAACTTATATTTTTGTCTTCTTCAAAATAATTATAAATACTGGAAAATTCGTTTCAGTACAGATATTTTCATTTACTTTTATGATTATGATTCGTCAATTACGTTTTGACATCTAAATCTATATTCCATATCTATCTTCTAGCGTCTCCATGCGAGAACTCTGACATGTTAAACGCCGCTTAATACAGTAAATCCCTTAAAGGTCACGAGTTGACAGATCAATTTCAAATCTTTCTTTATGAATACAATAGAAGAAAAAATAGAAAAAAGAGTAAGTTTTACAATGTGACAATTTATTGATAGTATTGGAATAATATATAAAACTCCACAAAAATATACGTGAGTCTACAAGTATTTTATTTTGTAGTTTAGGTTTGTTTATTGTTTTTAGTTATAACGTGAAGAATGATTAGGAGCTGGAACTCCAAATAAGAGAAATAATTTTTTGTTAAAAAGTAAGGGAGGTAGACCGGAAATTTCCAAGTTGGGGTCAAGAGAAGACAGGGCGTGGCGGGGCAGAGCATGGCAGGATGGAGCATAGCGGAGAAGGGATACAATGGAAGAGATAGAGGTAGGCCCCGCTGCTGGACATAAAAAGATGGAATTCCTCTTCCTGACTAATAATTTATTGTAATACAGCTAGTAAAACAATATATACATGACTGCAAACCTGCTACGATCGATAGATTAATTTGTTTCTTGGCACGTGAGCTGGTATGGTAATTAGTAGGGGTCTGCATTCTCCGCGGTTTTTACTGGCCAGCGCTCGCTCGTCTCTCTTTCTCTCGAGACCTCGCGCTCGACCGTCCTTCGTAGCCGGTTGGGGACTCCCGGTCGCCGATGATCGGCCGACACGGCCGAGACCGCCGAGACTTGGTCGGTTGTCGATAACCGGCGAACCCCGTTCCAGCGATCTGCGCTTCGCAAGACTCGGCTGCCACGTCGGAGTAAATATCGGCTTATATGTTCCAGGAAAAGGAAGGAGTATTGATTAACTTTTAAAATAAACGACCAATAATTTCCATTTTACAAAACTGAATTTATAAACGAAACGCATATAATTTTAAAAATAAAAAATACATAATAACTCCAAAATTCTACTTGTGAATTCAAAGGAAGGATATTCACGCGTCCCAGATAAACTCTTTTCTTTGTAATGGCTAGACATCGGATATTTAGGAAATGCTTTTGGTATAAATACAAGAAATATGAAAAATTAATATTTCTGGCGAATATTTATTTTCATTACTTTCACGTAAATGTATTTTAAGGCATATTTAATTTTCTAAACTTTTTTCTTTAAATTTATTTCTATTTTCTTCTAGTCTTGGTTAATAATTTGTGTATAAGTCATTATGACTTTTGCTAACCCTAGTCGATACGTATCAAATCTCCATTTTTGTCTAGCTCTACACAGAGGATGTTATTTGTGTTGGAATTTCATATTCTATATTTTTAGAGATCAAGAGCTTGCTTTTTTCTCTCATCTTCACACAAAGAAAAGAAGTGAAGGGTCGTAGGTGACCGGTAGGTCATGGGTGAGCGCTGCGTCAGATTCGCGATGCAAACATATCACTCGCTCCCTATGGGACAAGTCGATAACCTAGGCTTCCGACATTGATATCTCACCGTCCCAGCTGTTCGTCCAGGAAATTAATGGAAGGGAAGGAAGTCTCTGTTAATTCAAAAAAGTACATGTTTGTCTCTTTCGTATGCCAGTTATGAACATTAAAGGTCACTATTTTAGTCATTTCTAGGCATATACTAAATTAGAATATTAGGCATTTTTCTATTGCCCAAGAATGTTATAAAATCATTAATTTCAAAGACAGAACATTCTACTTATTAATATTTATTATATAATACATACAGCGCAACGTTTCGGAAATTAGTTGTTTCCATCGTCAAGCTTAATTGAAATAAATAAATATATTGTTTTAGAAATGGTCCGATATAAACAGAAGAATATGTTATTAATGTACTACACAATGACGATTCCAATCTTAATGGACACAATGACGAATTTTCATTGTGTTTAATAAGTATTCCTTACATTAGGTTTTGTAAGAAACTTAAACGATATTACAATTGGTAGAAAACGAATTATTTTCCCTTAACCAATATTTTTTTTGCTTTTATATGTAATTCCGGAATGTAAACTTTCTGTCATGTATAGTATTTTCTTTGCTTATTTGAAAATATACTGAAGGTCTGTATTTACATTATTATAGAGTCTAACCTTCTTTTTCAACATTGTGTTAATAATTTACAATTGAGTTTGATTTTCCACAATGTTGACCACTGGTCTATTTCATTTAGGTGATTTTGAATCCTATCGGTAATGGTCTTAAGTGAGTGGCTGGATTTGTAGATTGCGGTATCGTCGGCGAATTGTGCCAATTGGGTGTGTATTGTAGTGGGTATGTCAGATGTGTATATGTTAAATAGTGTGGGTGAGAGTGGTGAACCTTGTGGAAGGAATTGGGTCGCCTATTAATTTAACCGACAGACTCCAGAATTTAAACATAACACAGAGAAATATGTTCACAGAAATACGTTTGAAAACTTTCTAGAAATACGTAATGTTCGCACATTACTTTTATCGTATGGGAATAATGTTGCATTATTTATCTCAGTTTTTTTTGTTTTTCTGTTTTAAACAGTATTAAGTCTCTTGTTTGATTCGTTTATGTTTCATAACTTTGGAGACGGAATTATATTTTCCGAAAAGTCATGTCACTTAAATATTTTTTTGTATACAGCCTACCTGACCTCCCAAGAACCTTAACAATCTATGAGAAATCTATTGATACATTTTGAAGATTTATATCCGCATTATATTCGTATGTAGTGTGTTTGTGGCTGTGCTATCTGTGCGCGCTATTGCAATTGCAATTATTTCGATTTAGTGTATGTATAATTACACGCGGTATACCCAAGAGTGTAATAAAGTACATTTTAAATGTCTTATATATGAAATATTTTTGAAACACTCTTCATGAAATTCATGTTATAAAATTTCTGAAAAATCTCCCTGAATTCCCCCTACAGAAGTTGAGAACGCCACGCGCTTATTGCGTTCTAACACAAGTAAAGAAGTGATGTAAACTATTCACACAATCTCACACATAAATCCTCTCGTGTCCCGCTGACCAACGTGCATCAAAAGGCCCTGGTGCGAAGTGAAAACAAGGTGTGGCACATGTGCAAGTAGTCGCAATGTCGGGCAGTGTATTTTAACACCATCAAACAAGGTTCATCTTTTATTTTTCAGTGTAAGCCCTGTCACGTCCACAACCGTGTGCATCTTCCGCGCGATTACCGGGAATGATATGGGCAGCGCCCAGAGCGTGTGGTGCGGGGCGGGACGTGGCGGGGCGGGGTGGGACTGGACGGGGTGGGGCGGGGCAGGGCGGGGAGGGGCAGGGAGGGGCGGGGAGGGGAGGGGCGGGGAGGGGCGGGGAGGGGCGGGGGGGGCGGGGAGGGGCGGGGAGGGGGCGGGGAGGGGCGAGGAGGGGCGAGGGAGGGGGCGGGAGGGGCGGGGAGGGGCGGAGGGGGCGGGGAGGGGCGGGGAGGGCGGGGAGGGCGGGACGGGGGAGAGGTGGGGTGGGGAGGGGCGGGGCGGGGCGGGACGAGGCAGGGCGGCGTCGCTCTGGGCGTGGGGAGGAGTGTGCGGTGGCAGCGGATGGAGGCACCGACCAGCGTGTTGTGGCATCTGTTTCCGAGGCAGCTTCCAATCCCTTTGTCGCTCTCCATAAACATAAGGCGAAAATCCGTAATTAACCTTTATTAGAAAGGTGTCAGAAACTGGCAGAGACTAGATAATCCGAGAAATGAGTTCTTCGCCGGCAACTTTACACAACTCGCGCTGGGTTGCACCGTTATAAGCTGTTGCTCGATAACGTCAACGGGTTTTCCATTGGCTGCTTCCGCCGTTGTCGCCGCCAACGTGCCGCCGTCTCCATCCTCCACGCCGCGCGCCACCTTCGCTGGCGTCCCGGCCGCCGCCACTCCCGGCTCCGGCGTCGATCTTTCGAGCTGACGCGCCCAAGGAAAATTGTTAATTTCACCTGGCGCAGGAGAATCGCGAGGCGCAGAAGCGTGCTTCCTGGCGCCTAACGAGCGCCTCATCCCCGCCAGACGCGCCGCCCCGCCCACCAACCCACCCATCCACCCTTCTCGCCTCCCTCCCGCCACTCCCCGCCTTGGACCATCCTGCCCCACCTCCAGCCGCCGACCTGCCGCTCACTGCCACCTCTTTCTCCGCCGCCTCCAGCGCGTCCGTGACGGAAGGGCGCGGCTCGCGTCCATAATGCTCAGCGACCGTAAGCGGTTTCATTTCCTGTATCCTTTTCCAAGAGGACTCATTAAAAAGTTTCGTTCACTGATTTCGCGTCAGCTCGCGACGCTTCGTGACAGAAACTGCCCCAAACGAACGATGCTCAATGTGAAAGTGAAAAGTCATCCCCGCCACTCGACATCTATTCAAAGATAGAGACACCATTGGCGTCGGCAAACAAGTTAAGACAAACGCTTTATTCTTATTACAAATATTAATTAATGAAATTATTTCGTAGCAGCTCGCAGAGAATGTTGACTTGCAACTTTTGTGTTTTACATGAGGATCGTACGGCCTCCCCATATTTAGATTCGTACATAAAACATCAAGTATCAAAAAATGGATTTTAGACTGATTTTCAAAGTATGAATTTTCAAGTTGATAATAATAATAATATAAGTAGTGGTGTTACCAAATGGCACAGACTTTCTTGTATTAGTTTTCTATTTTCTTTGGTCTGGAATAGCTATTCTGAGTTGCCGTAGGCTCTTGGCTGCCACCTATCACCGCCCATAGCACATATGAAATTTTTTCAGTTTTTCGGTTTCCGAAAAGTAGAACCGAAATATTACTTTAAGAATATTAAAGAAGAGTAAAACCTCGTCCTAAATGGCAATTCTCATTGAAAAAATTATCAGCCGTTTCTAAGAAAATGGCGTTTAAGCGTTACTGTAAGTGGGAGGTTTTAAGTTCGTTTTCACAGAAATTTTTTAGTTTCCGAAAAACTTCATTGCAAGTCATTTGAAGCACATTCAATTACAAATGCAATAAATAATGTTTACAAATTGCTGAAAATGTTAACGCATATTAACGGTGTTGTAGATATTTAAAAAATACATTTGTATAATTTTGAAAAAACAAAACGATGTCCCAAAATGAACTTTATGTTATATTAAACAGTTCAATTAGAACTATCCGTTGGAAAAGTTCGAAGAAACAATTTGGAGATATTTCCGAGGAAATGGCGTTTGAAAATGCGGAAATTTGAGTTCTTTTTCACAGAAACGTTTTGAGTTTGTAAGAAAACTTTGTAAGACATCATTGAAAGCACACGTACTCGCAAATCAAACAATGTGAACAAATCGCCGGTACTGTAAATATTAACATGAGCGACAAGTTAAACAAATTACATGTTTGTAATTTTTGAAAAACCAAAAGAATAGAGTACAGCGTTTACGTCATCTTTCAGAGAATATTTAGAACTAGCCTTACCAAAATTTGGAAAAATAAATTGTAGCCATTTTTGAGAAAATCTTGTTATTGTCATTTTTTAAAATTGAACTTGTTGCTCGCAATATTCCGCGAAAACTACTAAAAGTTTCAAAAAATGTACATGACCTTATTGAAAGCACTAAATATGGAGAACACATTTTACTTGAAGGAAAATTCTCAATCTTCAATTTTGTAATTGTAAGAAGACGCCGAAAAAATTCAAACTTCTGCAACTTTCAAAAATTCTGATTTAACAATGAAAATCAAACCTGTGCCACATTTATAAGAGTATTTTATTTTATTCTTACAAGAAATTTAAAGAAAAAAATGGAGCCACTTTTGAGAAAATTTGGAAAATATGTCTTCTTGTAAATAACCCCCAAAAATTAATGAATGTTTTTCAAAATCGCAGAGCTTCGATTCAGGCCAGATCGAGAAGGGGTTTCTTCAATTTGGAATAAATCTTACGTATGGTGTAGGTGGTAGTGTTGTTCACATACATCAGCTGGACGGACAGAGAGACGGACGGAAGAAGGACGGACGGACGGATGTTTAAAAAAAAACACTTTTGGGGTATCAGTGAACCCCAAAACGTGTATTTCCATTGAAATTTCGGAATCGATTTTCCGCAGCATTATATAACTTTCTGTAAATTACGTATATTACTCCGTATATACGCACGTATTCGAGAATGTAAAATATTAGAGAACGTATTCGAGAATGAACATAACTTCTGAGTTAGCCAATGACAACATGAAAGAAAATCGAGAATGAAAAGGGCATTTTGTAAAATAATTGAGTTCAGTGATGTTTCCAAACCACATTTAGAAAACTTAACAAAATGTGAAATTTTTAGAAGATAGAATACTGATATTACTATTATGTCTAACAAATACACCCAAAAATATATTAATGTGTATTTATTTACAAAGTACAACTACAAAAAAAACCTTAATATAATTTTGGTCGGGAATTCCTTGTTTGGAGATGGCCCTTCTGGGGAAATGTTAGGGAATTCCTGAATATGGAATACTACATCACACCGCTATTAGTCCTAGACAGGTCTCGATAGGGATAAACTATAAGGTTGACACAAAAAAATATGTCGTTTCTATACAGGACACAACAACGAAACCTCATAGGGTAGGTTCTACATAGAAAATTCAAGCAATCATTGCCAGGTCTATCTAGAGGGCAAAATTGATTCGAAGGAAACTACTGAAGATAAAAATTGAATTCGAGAAAAAGCGCAGAGGAACAAAAAATACTATGATATGGATATATTAATTATATACATAGGGCCACGGATAATGCCGGATAAATAGGTTTTCAGTATTTATTTATTTACTTATTTAAAATAAAATTCAAATTTGTAAAAAAAGTTTTAAATTCTACTTCATTGGAACTATGTAAGGTCCCCGCTTCGACCGTTGAAAAAAATCGCCCAAGACATAACTACTGGCAATTAACTTCTACATTAATGCAAAGAGAATCGACATGTCATTGGAAATTCTAAATTAAAATTGTGATGCGCAAAGAGACTGTGAGGCTGTGGTATACGTAACGGAAGAAACTGTATAATATTTACTGTGTTGAATTTAAAACGTTCTACATTTCGTTGCCTGCATCCTTTTACATACTTCAAAGTCTGTTTATTTTCGTCTGCAAATTCTCAGAGTCTTACCAGAACTAATCAGACTTTGCTTGGGAGCGTTTTTAAATACCAATGGTATTACATTTTTCATTAATTTAAATGCCTTAGTTAAATATTTATTCGATGTTTTAATTGAAATATTTCTTTGATGTTTTAGAAAAAGAAACAGCTATGTAATGAGATTGCTTTTGCGAGAATTTTATCTTACGTTATAAAACCTAAATATAATCGCTATTACAAATATGGAACTCTGGCGTAGCTTTTAAAAACAAAGATGCTTTGAACTTGCGAAAAATTTAAAATAACACTTTATATCAAAAACTCTTTTCACACACTTCTCATCTGGCCCACTGTTATTGTGGCAAGGTTTATTCTTCTAAAGTTCTAGTTGTTGAACACGCTGTAATTTCGTTTAGTTCATCATACGAATAGTCATTCAGTTCATGGTTTTTACGTATTACACAAACCTCTTTATAATATTTTTGTCTCTGTGTATGTGTGAGTGTGTTTATTTTTAAATATGATTAAGTTGCGGGTTTAGTCATACTTTCCCCTAAGGTATTTTTGTTCACCAGAATTAAAGTGCCAGGAAAAAATAAACGTACCAGAAATGACAATGCGAGAGAAAGGAAAAAGTATTAATAAATATTAACATATTTACACACATATTCTTATTTATAAGTATATTTATTGCACAATAATTTAAATTATTGAAATTGAATTAAGGAATATTTACTTTGTCTTCTTAGATCATCTAAACGACCGCAGGTATCGCGGTACTCCTCGTAGGAGTTTTCTCCACACAAATAATATGTTTTTTATTCAGTGACTCCGATTTCATTTGTAACAGATTTGGAAATCCATCCGCCACGCCTTTTAATATTAATAAGTCATACTTACATCTATCAAATTTTGTTCAAAATACTGATTACTTTTTTTTTGGAATTCAACGCATTGTCGTAAACGAGAGAGGGTAGGGAATCCTGTTCCGAGGAAACGTTCACTGATTGTATTTCTCTCCCATACGTCATGAACAGTATTTTATTTTTTTGGGGGGTAAATAAAAACAAATAAAACAACTCTACATGAAATTACAGAGAGATGCAAGCCAGACCTAGAGACTTTTCTCTCTTACATCGCTTTTAATTTGTTCATACTATTCGCTTACTCTCATCTCTTGGGGATTAAGGACGCTTCTCTGTGCATACTAGAGTTACAGCGGTTCTCATATGTGGGTGAGGTAGGGGGCAGAGAAGCTGCAATTAAGAGTTTGTGAGAGGTTGTAGGAATTCATACTGGCGTATGGAGAGAGTACACAAGAAATCTCGGTTGTAAAGCTAGCTGCGTATAGCTACACAGCAAGCTGGGTTTCACAGGGAGAGTAGATTTGCTGGCTGGAATGTTCAGTATTTCCGTGTATTAAACAGGAGAACTACTACGGGAGTGGTCCTACAGGCAAATCGAATTGTAGGCTCCTTCATTCATACACATTCAAAGATTTCCATTTCCATACCTGAATAGTGGATCATCTTACTGTATCAAAGTAAGTATATAAAAACCACCACCTAGTTCTACCAAATAATTAAATAATACGAATAGTCAATTTTCAAATTTGAAATATATTTATTCCCATAAAATATAACTCTGAAGACACTAAATACAAGTATATGTGACATTCAAATGTGGTAAACTAATGATTTCAATTAGTCATAAAATTGTTTATTAATGTCACTTCTTGAAAATGGAGGTTTACACATATATTTGTAAATGCACAAATTATTGAACAGAAACATTTGAAAATTTTCTACATTTTTTGCTCAGTTTTTGGAGTACTAATAAGGTACAAAAATTAATAAAATGATTACTAAATCACTAATATTATCAAATTTATAATAAAACAGAAATGGATGCTTAATCCTTACGTAAATATCTATCCATTTTCTAAAGGATCACCGATAGCGGTAGCTCAATGCATCAACTGATGTCACTGCAGCGCCTCTAACCGGGAGGTCCTAGGTTACACTCCCCACGGGAGCAAGACTTTCGACACTAGCTTTTCAGCTAGGTCGAATTCAGTCGCTGCCTGGAGGAGATTTCTAGCGTGGAGGAGAATTCTGATCGGTAGTTTTCCGTGGTTTCTCCGATCAATACCAGGCGAATGCCGGAGCAGTACCCTAACAAACAGGCCACGGACCGCGCGCGATCTGTCCTTCCTCTTCCTTGTCCTTTCCTCTCCCCTTACACTCACACACTTACACTGACACGCACTACACTACCACGTATTCCGGGAGACCGGTCGTGAACTTAGAGCTTGTCCCGGCTGAGGTAGTGCTCCGCTGGTGGGAGAGTCCTGATTAGGGGGAAACCCCACTAGCCGACGGTAGGTCGGCACCGGATCTCGCCATCCAGCGGGGAACGACCACCGCCATATCCCGCGAAAAGTACATGCACCACACTAACGGGACTAGTGACCACAGCAGTTGACGCCCCCGGAAACACGAAAAAATCAATCAATCAATCTAAAAGATCCACGGTAGCGAACATACACATCACAAGGGTCGAAGGCGCGGAGAAAAACAATCACTACTGTTGTGGTGCCCATCATATTTTCATTATAATGAAAAAATGCTGAAAGGCACAAGTGGAGCGGAGAAAGGGTACGGGAAGGACGCAGTTGCGACCTCGGAACGAAATGCGTATACAAAGGCCTGTTGCGGGACACAGTTTGAAAGGGCAGAGCCGAGGGGGCGTATGCAGGCTGATTATGGCATCTTAGAGGGAGTAAGACCCGCCGACCTCCTTGCGGCCCCGTGGGGAGGGGACGCTTTGCTCCGATCCACTGCACCGGAACGATTGACAACCACCAAGACAATGAAAATGGCGAAGGGTGAGCACTAGAGAATTTAGATATATCAAGTCGGACATTGCCACTACGAACAATGAGACTAACCCTCTAAACAAAAGAGCGATATTGAACGCTTCACAAAGCTGTGACTCACTCGACAGTAGCGCGAAACTTGCAATCCGACTGACGAACGAACGCGACAAACCAATGAGAGAAGGAATTCGACAGGATCGCTGCGACGTCTCAACCAATTACAACACGCGAGTAGGAGGTGAGAATTTTGTCGGGCAGTGATGGAAAAATGTACGGGCTTGTAATGATAACTGACACAAAAGAATGCTTCCTTACTTTCTTTCTTAGATTCTTACCTGCTGGCTTACTTAAGCACTTACTCACGCGACATCTTCGAGAAAAGACATATAAAGTAGGTTTGAGAAAAAGGTGATGGAGCGAACGACAATCGCTGGCAGGCTCGCGAAGCTTTGTTCACGTGAACAATCACATCGAGCAATCACAATCATCGTATAATCGAGACAGCATTGACACGCGTCTTGGCGCTGTAGGGCGCCATAATAGCTCGGCGACCACAGTGCCTGCTTACTTTCGAGTTTAAAAACAGATGAATATTTCGGAACAACGCAAGTGTGCGCTGCGGACTGTCGGGTGAGAAGAAACCCTGCTCTCTAACGTAAAACATTGGCTAAAATAAAAAAGACACGTGAAAATCAAGATCTCTTCGTGGACAAAAAAGTAGATTATTATTATTATTATTATTATTATTATTATTATTATTATTATTATTATTATTATTATTATTATTATTATTATTATTATCGCAATCGGATCAACAAACTTCAATGAAAAAAACAAAAAAGTGTCTGATGAGCCTATGCATGGAAGAAAATACAAACATGGGACAGTTCAATTGGTGTCACTTTTTTATTATCAGAAATCATGAATACTCACAAAAATATCAATGTTTACATCCACATTATGGACACAACAGCAATAGACCCTGAATATAATTTGAGGTGGCGGTCTTGAAAGTGTAGATGAAGAATACGAATCATCGTTGTATTTTACATAACCCACTAAGAATACTAAAACAAATAATGCGTATTGCGTGAATGATCAAGAAAATGAATTTTGTAGGAGAAGCTGACAAAATGAATGAAAGGAAAACGCATTGAAACGCAATGAATAAACGCATTAAAATGAAAAAAATATATATTGTTTGAGAATTTAGTGAACACTAATTTAACAGCATCAAATTTTATAAATATTTTTATATTCATAATTAAATAGAATCGCAATATTTTGAATAGTTAGAAAACCATTGGGGTAATTCACATTACTGTGAGACCAGATTTGATGATTTTATGATGTTATATTTTAATTGCATCACGTTTAGTAAAACTAAGTGTTTTATCACTTTATGTATTACCAAACGTCAACAAGAACATTTATCAAATGGCTATAAATGGCTACAAATACATTTTTTGTCGCTCAATCGTGAAAAAGAATTTCGGTACACTTGTTCTTTATGAGAAAATTCGCCACCAGCTTTGAATTCAACCAATTGCATATCTTATATTTATATCATCCGCCTGTTTTATCAGCTTCCCTTTGGGAGCTATTCTTTCTGGATGTTTAGAACAACTCCTCTAAACGAAAGTCAACAACCGTCAATTTTATTAGTGATCGATCCAACATCCTTTGCAAAGAAAGTCATGTTTTATTTGTATGAGAGTGGAGGAGCTCCCAAGGTTTCCTTCAATGGAGTCCCGTGGCAAATTATATTCCGCACGTTCTATCTATGCGATGCCGCGGGCCGCAGGCGCGCGTACGAAATTAGGCCCAGGATTAATGAGGAGTCTGAAACAGCGTCCGCTTACGTTGTACGGCGTCCGGGACGCGGGCGCGAGAGCGTTGGCGAAGAGTGTGCAAGGCTGGAGGCTGGAGGTTGGTATGCCCCAGCGAAAGTCCTGTCCCAGAAGGAACACTTCCAAACTTCCAAGAAGCGATGGAAAGAGCATGTTGAGAGCGGAATGTGTGATTTAGCGATTGGATTCGTTGGGGGGGGGGGTAGGAGCGAGTTTCTCACAAAGTCTATTCTAAAAGCAAATTAGCTCCAAAATTCTCGCCTATAAGAAGGAAATTTTAAAAGACGAAGGTTGGAGTCATCGAGAGCAGGGAAAGCAGAGAGAAATGACTTGAATGATGGATAATACATGCGTGCGTGAAGTGGAATGCGGGATGTGTTGTAATATTGACGGAAAAGCAACCGAAATAGGTTCTGGAAGCAAAAAAGGAAGAGTGAAATATTTCACGATGGCGGAAGAGACTGTAGGAGGCCACAGGGGCGCCCCGACTGCCTCTGAATGATGAGTGCAACGGGGTCGAGAGCTGCGGAAAAAGGCGGCCAGCAGTAGTTTGCAGCACCTCATATTGGAGAAAAGTCACTAAATTTTATAAGAGCAATAAAAAATGGAGAAAGAACGACGTGATTCAAGTGACTGATATCATGGCTGGTATATGGGGACAAGATAACGTATCGAAGGGACTCAGATTTAGGGCCAGTAAAACGGTGGAATTGTGAAGGTAAATTGCATGTAGGCAAAATCTCTCGGGAAGGGCGAACGATTTGCATTGGGATACTGTTGGCGTTGGTTGAATTAATAGTAATATATGTGGAGCGAGGGGGAAGCAAGAGAACGAAATAACTTGCACACCAACCATGAAGGCAGCTGCAAGAGTAAAGACCGCTGTGGCCATTCCAAAAATACCGTCAGCTATTAATATAAGCGCGGTGAGTGCGCTCAAGATGGTAGAAGGCAGGGTCAAGTGAAAACCGTGCGAGAGAAATGGATGGTGAAGCACTTGAGTACGGAGAGAGCCTGCGGGGGCGTGCGTTTTTGATGGCGAGAGCATACGGGAAAGCAGGGGAGCGAAGGTGGAAGCGTGTGGGGTGGTGGTCGTAGCCATCTCGTGAGCGGTGGAAGTCCCACTGAATGGTATGAGACATCTTGCACAGATTTGAACTCTCTGATACGAGACTAATCTTCGCGTAACTGTCGTAAACACCATTGGGTTTGCACAGTGCGTCGCAATTCGCCTACTACCTCCGTCTCATTCCGTTCCTTCTGTCTCGCTCGCTACGATGTTCTTCACGCCCCCTTCTAGCCGCAGACCCCACCTCCCGCCTCGGGTGAGCTTTGCACCGTACTTGTGGAAAACGTGGCGTTTATTAACTTTTTATGACTTGTTCTTCCGTCATAAAGTCCTTGCTCGAGAGAGGTTAGTTTGGTGTCTCAATGAAAACATTAACTTGTTTGAAAGCTTTTTCGTTCTCTGAAGAGAACATTGTCCATTATTCTGGGTCTTTATTGCAAACGTGAGGAAATTTACAGGAGAAGAAACACGTAATTATGAATTTAATCTCCGGTTCTCTGTGAAAAAGAATTACAACGTGCAGGTTATTAATAGTTCGTATATTTTCACGTGACCGTACTGAAACGAGTTAATATGTATTATGATATCCAACGATATGAATTTCAAAATAAATTTCATGAAATGTAAAAATCCATTTACATACGTGAGCTTGGTAGTTTCTTCATTATTCGAGGGAAATGTTTACGTGAATAAAACAAACAGAATCGGATTCAAGCTTTCAAGTTTTATCGTCACCAAGTTTATTTTCTACGGAAAGCCGATAATTAAATACAAAGGTTGGATAGAAAACAGTGGAAGCAGGAGTGCCTCGTCAGAGGGCGTCGAGGTTTATGCTGCTGAGGAGTAGTCAGACAAGGAGAAAAGGGGGGGATGGCATATACTATACTGTCAAACTCTTTAGAACCGTAAAGTACATAAATAATACCCGTGAAAGTGTCCTATTGATAATAAATATATAAAATTTCTAGGGCATGTAGAGGCGTCAACCATCAACACGTTTTGCTAATGAACATGTTATTGAATATTCCGCATTATGGAGTTATACAAATGACACATTCTTCTGATTGTCAGGCAACTCCCCCTAGGCACAAGTTTTCAACATGACACGTTCTGACGCAGTCAATGAGACCTCATGTACTTGTTGAATATCTGTGCTTATGAGGTGACTAGCAATCAAGAGAAAATGCCACAAGTAATAACTTTGTTGTATGACATTTCCCACTATATGTTCGTTGGACAAATGTCATTTTTTTACCTTCTAAATGCCCTAGAAGTTTGGAACATTTATTCTGCAACACTCTTTAGAAGTGAAGCTATCGCACGTGATATAGGACGTTCACTGGGAAGCGTCCAAAGAAATGGACGTCCTGACACTGTATAATGCGTTCCACATGCGTGGCAAAGATCGTAGACACGGATAATAGGAAATTTATCTTTTCTTTATGAATAATCCATCTTACGAGTTATAACAGTACCCACTTTTTCCCTAAGCCTATGGTATACCGAAAAATATGAATAGTATTTACGAACTTCATAAAACTTAACTAGGAGTTTATTTTTCAGCATGTTAATTAGGCTTGCATATGCAAAAATATCTACTTAGAAAATACTGAAACTTCATTTTTTGCATTGCCTTAAATACAGCCCTGTCCAAGCGGACTAACTGTATTGTTAAAATTCTTAATTCGTTTTAATCGTTTAAAGAATGGGAGAGATTGGGATATGTAATGAGAAAAATTTAGACAAGGGAGGATAAAGTTGAAATTCAATTCCATTTTTATATTTTATTAATGAAAGAAATTATTTACAATAAATATCCATTGAGATACATTTCTTCTGTCAATTAAATATATTTCATTTAATTTTAATGTCGCTTAACCCTTCAGTGGTCGCGCTTGAAATAGCAACGCAAGTGATCGCGTCATTTGAAATAGAAGTCACGCTGAAAAAAGGCCACATTAACATTATGTTAAGAGCAAATCGTCTTTCCGTTAAAACACAGACAGGTAAGGGCAACTGAAACAATAATTCATTACAAAATATTATAAAATTGATTAACATGTGGTTAATTTTTAAATGCTAAGAAGGCGCCATCTTGGAAAGTTACTAAATATACAAACCAAAATATAGTAAACTCCCACTGTTAACTGACTGGATTACAATAGTAATCCACACGACCACTAAAGTGTTAATGTACTTTTAAATAACAGCTTATTCGTTGGATGTTTCGAAACACTAGCAAAAAACAAGAAATATTGATTTTCATCCACAGTAGATAAGAAAAACTTTCAGAATACTGTGTCGTTCACAAATTTCACATTTATTTTTGCACGTATGTATTGAAAATATTAACTAGACCTGGATGCAGTAAAAAGGAATACAAAAAATAACAATGATATGTACTAGCAGTATTTCATATCACACGGGTCAGCTGTTTTAATTAAAAAATACCACAATTGAAATGCAGCTTGCAATATACTATACAATACTTCTCACTTTGACAAATCAGAATAAACTAGCAATGGTAGAGCCACAATAGCAATATGTAAATATGAAAATGGAGGGAAGTCTTAAATTAATTTTGTAATTCAAAGCCCCGTTTTATGTACAACAACATCTGAACAAGGTTATAGTAGTATTTATTCTCAAGATGAAAAATCGTTGCTTAAAACACGTCCCATAGGAAAAACAATTGTAAAGGCTTCTTGAAAATAAAGATGCGATGCAATCCATTGATTCTTTAACAGTGATTAAATATCCTATCCCAACATTAAATATTTACGTGTCTTGATCATCGAGAAAGTGAAGCGAGATCACAGTTCAGACTCATGCTTTCCTTGCAATGAATTGGAAGAGCCCTCCGACGTTGAGTAACAGCTGCTATTTGTAGATGGCTGAATAAAGAACGTCTCTCGGCAGGACGAAAGCGTAAGGGCATCCGGAAGGGAAAGAAGTCCCAAGAAGCGAAGAAATAGACTAGTGTTCAAGAGGAAGTGTTTCATTAAATTTAAATGCCCGTTGTGTCTGCAGGGAGCTCGGACGCCAGACGTAAACGAGTTCCTCCTGGGCGGCGCGGAGTGCTGACGACGGCAACGCAGAAAAGACGCAGGTAATTGGGGCCGCGGGCTGAGGTTGCGGGCGGGCCGGGGCCGTGGCCGGGGTTGGGGGCGGTGGCAGGGGCGGGGGCGGGGCGTTCGCCGCAGGTGGTCGCGTGGCGCCGGCAACCCTCGCGCGGGGTGCCGCTGTCCTCACCCCCGCGCCCGCCCCGATTTCCCCGCTCCGCCCCCTCCCCTCCCGCCGCCGCGCAATGCGCGCAAAAAGAAGCGGCGGAATAAAAGCGGGCCGAGACGCGCAGGCGGCTGGCGCTCGCTGTCTCCCGGGACGCTGACCCATTTTGCTCCAATCAGTTGCGCGACATCAAAGGCAAAACCCAATACCCGCGTCGCCGCCAATGTAAACGACCGGGTGACGCAGTGCGGCTCTGCGAGGGGGAGGGGGCAGGGGGCCAGAGGGCTGGGGGGCTGGGGGGATGGGTGGGGCGAACTGAGGTGGAAGCGCACGCTGTCAGTGCTCGGGCGATGATTGTGGGACCCGCGTTGTGTTCGACCCGCGCGATTGTGACGAGTCAGAAATCTGCCTGCGAGGAACGAGGTCAGGTTCGAAGAGGGAACGGAGGTAAGTTGGGAGATGGAGAATCAAGACAATGGAAGTCACTAAAGTGTGCGCTGGTGAAAAGCGCATTAAGGCAAAACTCTACAGAAAGCATTGAAGAGAAAGAAAACGGAAAAGAGAGAGGAAAGGTATTCAGATGCAAAAAGAAAAGAAGTGGAGACCGTGAATGGAGGGTAACAAAAAACAGGCCCGGCTGTGTTGGGAAGCGACGTTTGATTT
The DNA here is from genome assembly GCA_011170035.1 of Teleogryllus occipitalis. Lineage (NCBI taxonomy): Eukaryota > Metazoa > Arthropoda > Insecta > Orthoptera > Gryllidae > Teleogryllus > Teleogryllus occipitalis. The sequence goes on along the minus strand of BLKR01001828.1, from coordinate 132,491 downwards.
AAGCTGTAGAATGTGTCAGTGTGTTCATATGGAGAATAAAAAATAATTTTGTTCAACATAGTTTAAGAAATTTATTTTCACGCATTAGATGTTTTTACAACGTTTTATGACGATGGCTAAATTTTAACAACAGATATTTCAAAATTTGATCTTTTGAGATCAAAATGTCATCCGAAGATAAAAGTATCTTCTTGTGAAAACTAAAGACACGTGTTATACGAATTAAAGAGAATTTTTTTAAAATGGCGGAAATTGGTTACATTTTACTTTCTTGCCCTTTGTTCATAAGAAGAGAAAGTAATGTAATCGTGTGCCAGAAAGCAGCGATTTTTTCGGCAGAAAAACTTTTATTGCCGGTCCTTGGTAACAAAAAGGTGGGTAAATTCTGTTGCTGTAAATAGTAAATTACTTCCTCTAACACGTGGCGTACACAGAATTTATTTTGTAAGCCATAAATACCAAAAAATCGATTGGCAGCAAAAGTCTGTTGGTCCTTCCGTGTGTGGTCAACGTTTTCCAAATATTCTCAAAAATGGCACAGAATTGTTTGATTAAGATTTGTTCTCGGATAGCATAAAGTTTACGTAAAAGGATGGTGAAGGTCTCATATTCTTTGAAAGATTTTTCAAAAATTGCAAAAGTGCAATTTTTTGGGCGCCTTCCTACAATTGACATTGACTACTGTTGAAGGCAGAGATTTTTTGCCTAATGAAATATGTTCCTAAAAGGCAAATCTTGAAATAAGATGTAGTACAATTTTTGGAAAATATGAGTAGTTTTCTAAATTTTGTTCAAAATATAAATACTTTTTAAAAAATTCTTAAATAACTGTTTTCTAAAACGTCACCATCCTTTCTTTAAACTTATGTTAATAACATTGGTACCGAAATTTTATCAGCAATCAGAGTTTTCGCCAAGGACTGCATCGTGAATCGAAAAATTAGAAACAAATCCGGCATTGATCAGCTGCAGGCATTGATATTGACGAATTGATGAAATAGTCCCAGGTAAACAGAATGAAAATTAATCCGGACAAATAAGTCTCGAACACAGGAAACACTCCACTGGATAGACATAAAATCCCTGAGGCACGTACTTGTAAATATCGGCATAATAATTCCAAGCGACCTCAGCTGGACTGATCACTTAAAATATACTACACGGAAGGCTTGAAAAGCTCCTCATTTTGTGTTGCATATATTACGGGAAGGTAACTGTAATACAAACATGCATGCCTACACATCTTTGGATGGTCCCATAATGGAAAACGGAGTAACTTGTTGGGATTTTCATAGGGAAGGGCGGATTAAAGGGTTTAACCGAGTGCAGAAAAGCGGCTTATTTCACAAACAGAAACAACGGGGAAAATATCACCTGGGGATCATTAATTACAAGTACAAAGGCAAGCACGACTGTGTGCCCACTTCAAGGCGTACACAAAGCAAACGGCAGGGAAAGCTATCAGTGAAAGGCTTGAAATGCCATGCTACTTAATTAGGGGCGACCAGTTACACAAAATAAAATGCGGAAAGCAAAGAACAGATGTAGGAAAATTCATCTTTGTGAGTATTGTTGACTGGACCAGTTTATCTACTGAGATGTTGGCGATCATTCCCAGAAGTACGCGAGTTATGCGTTAGAGATTTCGTAAGGGCGCAAATGTAGAGTACAGTAGTGTGTAGTGTAGTGTTTGAAGTGAAAGCCAACAAAAGTGCGGGCGAAGTGGGACTTATCGTTAATGAATAAATAAGTGCCTGCCGATGAAGGGAGATGTTGTGAAGGGAGATGCAGTGAAATGCAATTGGATACCGAGTAGTGATGGGCACATTTTATCTATTTTTTTACACTTGTCTTTTTGTGTTTATATTTTAATTTAATTCTTGTTTATTTGTATTATTTATCTTTTTTAATATTTTAGGTATGGCTTGTTTTAATTTTTATTTTACTGATAATTATTATTTTTGTTTATTTTTATTCTTTCTTTGAATTACTGCCACCAAGCGTACGGTGATTTGGGAAAATTATTATTATTATTATTATTATTATTATTATTATTATTATTATTGGTGTTGATATTATTAGAGGAGGGTAGCTTAAAAGAATGATACGGGTCTCATTTTCATTGAAATCTCTGAATTTTCGAAAAAGAAGCAAATTTAGAAATATGCGAGAAAGTATGTGCTAATGTAGCACCACTAGATATCACCTTGTGACATTTTAATCTCTCCTGAAAAGTCTCAATTTTAGAGATATCTGTGATTAATATGTAGTGATCGATAAGTATGATTGTATCTTAAATTGCAATTAGTTATCTACTTTTCTAATATTTTGTCCTACAATATATTTAAATATAAAGTATATTGAATAATTATGTACCAACACATTATTTCAAATCACGTCCAAATAGCATCATGCTTTTGTTTTCCTCTAATTACGATGGTAATTATCATGTATTGACCAAATTATCATTTAATTTAAAAGTACCCTTTGGATAATTGAAGAGCAGGTCAAGTTTTAACCTTTTCAAAAATGATCCACATACGACAGGTTTTTAAGACTTGTGATTATCCAATCAAAATTGTAGTATTTTTGTTACAATAAATATGTTTATTGAAAATTGTGTTGTTATAAAAAAGAGATTCTCAGTTCCTGAAATAATGCATTCTTTAACAACCCTGAAAGAAAATGCTTATTAGAATCATATATAGAATATATATATATATATATATATATATATATATATATATATATATATATATATATATTTCCTTATGTTACATCTGGTTACTCGCCGTTGATAATTGTTTCTAATTATTAACATCTACATACTTTTCTTGTCCCTTTATCAAGTCATCAATGATAAATTTGTCTTCTACTATTTACATTCATATGAGTGGTGGAAGTATTTGGATTATTCGAAGTGAGCACTTGTTATCTTTGACAGTGCGATACTACAACCGCAGATTGATTGATTAATATTTCAGAGCGCGTCATCAACTATCGTCGTTAGTATCATTAGCGTTGTGAATGTTTTTCCCGTGAGGTGATTCCTATCACGCTGGATACTGAAATGCAGCACCAGCCTACACGTCTGTCTTCGTGGGATTTCCCTTTCCAGGTAACGTCTTCAATGGGCACCGTTCCAATCGGGACAAGCTCTAATTTCCGGATTGGTATTCCGGCGTATGAGGAAATTTAGTGCACGTAAGTTAGTGCACGAAGTGTAAGGGAAAAAGTTAGGTCAAGGAAGAGGCAGAAAAACACCGCGCGTGGTTCGTGTCCTCTTTGTTAGCGTACTAATTTCGGCATTCGCCAGGTATTGATAGGAGAAACCATGGAAAATACTGATCAGAGCAGCCGGCCGCTAGCATAATTCTCCTCCCGGCAACAGCTGAATTCGCTCTAGCTACATTGCTATTGTCGAAAATCCGCCACTGTCGTGACTCGAACCCTACTTGGATTCGCTTCAGCACAAAATCCCTTTCGCAGAATCGCTACAGAGACAGCGACAGAACTACCGCCGAACCGTAAACAGTCAGTCTCAATGAAGTAAAAATTAACATTTTGAGTTAAAACCTTCTTGCAATAAGCTCCTTATGAAGTCAATACATTTTGATCAGTTGCTCCGCATTTCCAATTTATAAAAGACGGGAGTGTAACTTAAATTTCGAATGCACTCCATCTTCTTTCATTCGCAGGTCTGTGCCGACATCGTAGCGCCGTGCAACTTCCATTAATTTACTGTTACTAAACAACTTCCAGTTCCACTTTCGTTTTCGTTAAAAAAATAGGAGAGTTTAAGAAACTCCATAACGTGTTTTAAAGAATGTGGAAGCGTCGTGCTGATGGTGTTAGCGCCGGGCAGCGGGCCGAGAGCGTGGTAGGTCGGGGAGGGGTGGGGAGGGGTGGGGAGGGGGAGGGAGCGAGGCGCGCCCTGTGCGGGGCCGGAACCGGGGCGAAATTTCCGGCGCGTCGGCGCTGGCGCGGTGCGCTGCACTGCGCTGTGCTGAGTGCGCCGCGTGGTGCGGTGTGCGCGGGCTGTGTGCTGCAGCGAGCGACGCCCGCTGCTGCCGCCGCCCACGTCCCCGCAAACGGCCTCTGCAGCAGCGTCCAGCTGGCGGATGCGCCGCCTATCCTAGGCGTTGTGCGCGCACTTCCGTCCCGTGCTCGCCCCGCCCCCTCCCCCGCCCCCTGGCACCACACATGGCGCCCCGCACGACTCGGCGCCCACGCGTTCTTCGGCGCTGCCTCATTGTCCACCCTCCCGCGCCGTCCCCGCCCCCGCCCGCGTTTCCGGTTTCCTGCCCATTGTGCCTCCGCAGCGCACTGCCCGCACCTATGGGCGATTCTACTTACGCTCAGCATCATCACTTCTGCCAAGCCTAGTGATAATGAAAGCCGTGGACCCACTACATTCCTGTTCATACATGTTATCAGCGCATTGCATTAATTCAAAGGGAATAACGGATGTCCGTTTCATAAAATTATGGGAAGATTCGAAGTTTGTCTTGCTGGAATTAATGCTCAAAAAAGATTATATTGTCTTAAGTCATTTAACTTCAGTGCAACGACGTGTAACATAAAATTTTAACGTGTCTATCAAAAATTAGTCAAAAGATCGGTGCCGATAATAAGGTTCTTACTTTAATAAATGACAGAAATTAATGTTAATTCATTCCAGAGTGTCCACGTAATTTCAAATGTTCCTTTTAATAAAAAATATTGCGATTTTCCCTGTCAATTTATTATGTACATTTTATAGATACCGAGTAGTGTCCTATCAATCGTATCATCAATACATTACGAAGTAAAGCCATCTTTTGAAGTATTAACGATGAAAATATTTCAATTGGTTCCATTGATGAATCTGCCGAATCAATTTTTATTTTATATCTCATATTAAAATATTGAAAAATATTTGCATGAAGTGAATTTCAAGAAGAGAATGTAACAATGATAACGTTTTCCGCTGATATTCCTTTTCCATTTTATCCAGGAAATAACTGAAACGGTCCCTCATGCAGAACTCAGAACGAATAAATCGTTAACAGGAATTCGCACACAACGAGAACTGCACCTTTTAATGTTGATATATTGCATTGTATTTTTCTTTTTCTTTCCGAGCAAGCATGTGTAATGTTTTATTGATTCCGGAGCTCGTAATTTCAAAATGAGTCAATTTGGACGAAAAAATTCAATATCTTAAATGATTTAAAATTATTTGAGGTATAGCCTATAACTATTACCTATATTACTAGAAATTGAACATAAAGTATGCAACCTCAGCCATAAGTGTGGTGTGCCTACAGCTTCGTTAGATACCCAAGAACTTGGAAAATGCCAAAAAATACGAAACTGATTGGATTTTGACTGAAAAGTGCAAATATTTAATTGTGGTATTCGACCTACTTTCATATTGCGCGTACCGACTTAATTCTCATACTCATATTGTCACAGCTTTCCACACCGTTGACACCATGCGATAACAAGTCTTCAAGGAAGAGGCTGTCCGCCATTAAATATTTACTATTCACACATTGCAATATGACACAACTTTCTCGTGTGGTTTCTTTCAGCGGCATTTTTGCTGCTACAGGCCATTAGGTCTTCATTATATTTGCATAGTAGTTTTTCAAAATCACAAGGAACATGACAAAATAGAATTATACAAACGTAATTGCGTAATTAGATTTTTTTGCTAAACGAAGTTGAATACGTGTACAAAGGTAATTTTAATGTGCTGAATTTAGATAAGAAAATAATTTAACCACGTAGGGATTTTTTACAAAATAGACTAAAGATTCCTATTGTAATGATAGTTCTCGTTTTGAATGTTTTTAAATGCCCGAACAATGTATTACAAAACAAAATATATCAACTGCGTCTACTTTTCTGAAAGCTAAAATACATTATACATGTAAAAATCTAATTATCCAATACAAAAATATGTTTTCCTTGTTATCGGCGAATCTCTTAAAACTCGTTCTGCAAAATAATAGTGTTATTTAAAGAAATAAGATCGAAGATACATAGGAACAAGTAATTTGATAAGTTGTATAAATGTAATTTAAATTATTTCTAATAGTACTATAAACTAATATTTCTATGTCAGTGCGCGCTCAGCTGAAGTACATAGTGTCCCAAAACGCAACATGTAAATTTCTTGGGCCCTAAGACGCAATTTAAATTAGTTTTCTTACAAGTGTCCGTTCCGTTTAATTGGTTGGTATTAAAGGACGCATCAACACCTCCTGTCACAAGCCTCGTAAGTGTAATGAATATTTTATCTCGGGTGGGGCCGATGTTTCTCCCTCGCTGATGCGAGAGATTTGGCGTCGACCTACACGCCGGCTTTCGAGACTTCCAGAGGTATCTCCACCGGCGGCGCATCGCCTCAGCCAGGACAAGCGCTAGGTTCCCGACTGATCTCGCGAGTGATAATGTAGTGTTTCTAAGTTTAAATGTAAGGGAATAGGAGGGAAAGGATGGGGTAGGAAAGTTTGTTATGGTTCTGCTCCGATATTGATCGGAGAAATCCCGGAAGACTACAGAAGAGGGCAGTCGGCCTCCAGATAGTGCTTGAATTCGACCTATCTCTCAAGATAGTGTTGAAAATTTGCACTATAGGGATTAGAAATCTAGGCACTTCCGGTCTGAGAATGGCAATGGAAAAGGTTGTTACCTTGTGCTACCTTAACTGGTGTGTCTGCTTTAGCATTGTGGCTCCCAGGAATAGACAGCCTAAGTGGAGAGGAGGTTAATTACATTTTCGGCCCCTATCAATTAAATATTTTCCTTTATATATGACATTTTACTTGTACAACAACAGCAACAACAACTATATTTCGTCTATTTTTGAATTTTGAAATGAATTTTCGGGCGGTTGGCGGATGGATCGCATCCAAATTTGACACATTTTTTCAGGATAGTTTCATATATTTTTCGACATTTTTCGCTTCGCGATTGTGGAGCATTTTGGAGATCTTTTGGTGGGAATGCATTTTAATTATTCCCAAGCACCTTGCATGGGAATAATTTAAAAAAAATCTTTGAATTCGTCGTTTCACTAAAAGTACACAATGTAGTACAACTTCCAATGTTTCAAAAGTTTTAGAATTCAAAGGTTCAAGCATTTTGTACGCATTTAATTCCAATTTTATGTAATACATTTAATATGAATTCAAAAATGTTATTAAATAACTGTTTCCAAAACGCACACCCCTTGGCAATAGGTAAAACTAGTGGAAATTCCCGGCTTACGAAAACATTTCCTCATTTTACAATTAGTGTTATTACCCAACAATTACTCAGATTTTAAGAAAACATGCATGAATTCGTTTAAGGATGCTGAATTGAATAAAATTATGCAGTAAACATCCAACATGGTTGAAAAATGGCTTCGGTTAAAGTATTCCCAAAATAAAAATATCTTAATGATTTTCGGAACGGCACAACTAGATCTTACTCCTGACGTATTTACCAAGTTTCAGCTCAGAAACCTCTAATCTGACAGTGTTATACGTGACACATCCATTCATCCTTATACATATATCCTGGTTTTCAGGTACAAAATTGCATGCCTCATCTCCATCGGCACTAATCTTGACCGTCTTTGGAAGAACACTAATAGATATTAATTTTGGTGTGTGTGCAGAGTTACAGCTCAAAAGAATTTTAAAAACGGATTTTACAAATGAAAAATCGAGATCGTATTGATAAGATGATTACAATTTTTTACTTACTCAGCTACAATACTTAACCACAGGCACGGTAATAATATACGGATAGACTAACGTATGAATCCCTTTTTGATCATGACTGTAAATTTTTAAATTTATTTATACAGTATATAAGTCAATTTTAAAAGAGATTTGACATACTTACGTAAATAAAAATGTTTTATTACGTGGTAAGGTTACGGAGCGCCTTTCAAAATTCTCAGGAGGGACACAACCCCTTGGGTCCCCTATGGGTACGCCCCAAGTATTAATGAGGAAACCTCCATTCCCCTGTGAATTTGGTCACAAAATGTTGCCTTTTTGTTCATTGTTTTGATCACATATGACCACTTCTCATAAAACTTTTACGGGCTTCGGTTAAAATATGTAACAAAAAATGTTAAGGACCATATATGAGAAACTCTAAAATTGCTTATAAAACTAAAAGTATCAAAATTTGTTTGTCCTTTATTTGACCACCTATAATCATGATCTAGATTATTTTGTTTACGCTGACAGATATGCCCGATAACTATGTTACACCGGAAACGAAATCCATAAAGCAGACACTAAAAGTTATTTTTGAAAATGTGGATTTGTTTGTAATACATTGTTTGATCAACCTATAGAAAAGTTTACCACACACGGTTCAAAAATTAATGCCAATAAATAAAGAAATAAATTAGAAATACATAAATGAAAATTTCGAATGTTTATTTGGAATTGGGTTTGTTTTCGCCATTTACTTAAGATAATTTGTACCACCAACGCATCATCCCAAATAAATGTTATTGTAATAGTGACGATACTTAAGAAGGAAATCCAAAAACGAACTTATCATTCGAGAATGGAAATACAAATGAATATGACTCGAGCTCCTCTAGAAAGTTTATCGTTCCATAATTTAGAAATTGTTCAAGGCATTCTTTATTTGGTATTAAGACATTGTTAATACTTTTCACAAGTAAAATGTCGATTATGACCGAGACGAAAAGCTCAAAATGCCTTATTTGTACTAGGTTGCTTGTATAAAGCCCATTTATGTTTTTGTTACGAACGACACAAATCGTCTGACATCAATGAATAGTTCTATTTTTAGATCTCCACTTCAATGCGATGGGGGTAGTTTTAAAACAAAGGATGTTTGCGCTGTGCATGAAAGACTGGACGACAGCAACCGTATAGGACCATTAGTAATGGATTTTCATTTCACGTATCCTCTAACACAATACATCCCATTCTTTGGAGGAAGTGAATTGTTTCAGGACACGTCCACACAAATCCTTCTGAAAGTTGTGGATTTGAGTTGTGAAACGGTTTTCAAGTCACTTTGAAAGGGCCACATATTTCTCGTTTGTGGAGCGGCGACAGTATCTGTTTTTGCAGCTCGCCCGCAACATTTACCAGAGAGGCCGGCGCGCGCTGCAGCACGACGCTCTTTGGTGGCGCTGGAAATTGTAAACATTTGGGGAGGGCGAGCGCAAACAGACGCGGCGCTGGGGGCTGCGCTCGGGGCTCGCGGAAGAAGCGCCCCGCGGGATGCGCGCCGGACGCCGAGGCCTGGGCGAACCGAGACGGGGATGAGGACGGGGTCGGGGTCGGGGTCGGGGTCGGGGTCGGGGTCGGGGTCGGGGTCGGGGTCGGGGTCGGGGTCAGGGTCGGGGTCAGGGTCAGGGTCGGGGTCGAAATCTAGGTCGAGAACGCGAACGGGGTCGTCGTCGGGGACGGCGTCGGGCTTGGTGTCGGGCTCGGTGTCGGGATAGGGTTCGGGGTCGGGGTCGGGTCGGGTCGGGTCGGGGTCGGGGTCGGGGTGGAGGTGGGGGAACGAGGTCGGGAACGGGAATGCGGTCGGCGTCGGGACGGCGTCGGCGTCAGCGACGGGGACGGGGACGGCGTCGGCGTCGGGGACGGGGACGGGATCGAGGACGGGGTCGGGGTCAGGGTCGGGGTTGGTGTTGGGGCGGGAAAAGGGGACGGGGTGGGGACTGCTCTCGGAACTGGGAGTGAAGACATGTATGAGTGATGCCGCGGCGACGCAGAAGCAGGGAGTAGCAGAAGGACCGGCGGGGGACAGGGGAATTGACGATGGCTTATTTCTGTTCTTCTGTAAGAACACGTCACTAAGGGTCATTTGTAACCACGTGTGAGGCTCCAAATGCGTATTATACATTCAGGGTATATCGCTTGGCAGTCGTATAAATACGCGTTATACCTTAGTCTGCCAACCCTCCCTCCGGACATGCGCAAGGCCCTCATACGTAGTTCAAATTTGGTAAATGTTGGCTGTAATCTACAGCCGCCCTTTGAATGACGGCTATTGCTGAGCTATTGTCTAAAGGCACATTTTACTTGAAGTTTTTCACATTGGTTATATTTACGAAGAGTGCCCTTCTGTGACTTCATATATAATATATTAACAATGATTGGCAGCATTGTCAACTAATGTAATATTTGTGTTTTTTATTTTGTTTGCATTTGTGAAGAGAGTTTAGGAAGCGCAATACACTTGATATTCCAATAGGCAAGATCACGCTATTAGTACTGTTGTTGTGGTCAGAATTGCATTCTTTGCATAAATCCACATATCTATTATGTGTATTGCATTTGCAGTTCTGCGCGTAGCAATATGGAGCAAAAACGACTAAAGTATTTCGGACAATGAAGTTGACACTGCAAGTAGTTGTAAGTAACTCGCTATCGTCTGTCGAAGCAGCACTCGTTGATTGTTTTGTGGAATTCATTTGGCAGAGTTTGTAACGCGTTTAGAACCAAGGAATGATACCTACGGGTTAATGGATAATTATTCAACCAGAAATAGCGTCGTCCACTTAAATATGAGTGTAAGTATACGTACTTATCGTATTCATAGATTATATTCCACAAATTATTTTACTTTTAAAACTATTTTATGTCATTGACTTGAAACTCAAAAGCCTCCCTCTAAACTATTTGAACTAGTATAGATCACACCCGAAAAAAACTAAAAAAATTAAGTATTAACTTCTTGAAACATTATTTTAGTTCTTAAAAGAGAAAAAACAATTCTGTTTCTAAAATTCACAAAACTGGGCATATTGATTTTGAATTTGAAAATTAGAATGAAGTGAAATTTAAGAATTATCAGTAACCCAGGGATATTTTAAAAGAACTATGCTGTATATTCTGCCTCATATACAAATAGTATGGTTGGTACACGCTGTGTGATGATACACGCCCGCATATTTACCGATCGGCAAGTCTAGGAATCTAATAGAAATCATATGAGCATATCAAATAAATAAAATAAATAAAATAAATAAAATAAATAAAATAAATAAAATAAATAAAATAAATAAAATAAATAAAATAAATAAAATAAATAAAATAAATAAAATAAATAAAATAAATAAAATGAACAAAATGAACAAAATGAACAAAATGAACAAAATGAACAAAATGGAATGAAATGAACAAAATGAACAAAAATGAACAAAATGAACAAAATGAACAAAATGAACAAAATGAACAAAATGAACAAAATGAACAAAATGAACAAAATGAACAAAATGAACAAAATGAACAAAATGAACAAAATGAACAAAATGAACAAAATGAACAAAATGAACAAAATGAACAAAATGAACAAAATGAACAAAATGATGAACAAAATGAACAAAATGAACAAAATGAACAAAATGAACAAAATGAACAAAATGAACAAAATGAACAAAATGAACAAAATGAACAAAATGAACAAAATGAACAAAATGAACAAAATGAACAAAATGAACAAAATGAACAAAATGAACAAAATAAACAAAATGAACAAAATGAACAAAATAAACAAAATAAACAAAATAAACAAAATAAACAAAATAAACAAAATAAACAAAATAAACAAAATAAACAAAATAAACAAAATAAACAAAATAAACAAAATAAACAAAATAAACAAAATGAACAAAATGAACAAAATGAACAAAATGAACAAAATGAACAAAATGAACAAAATGAACAAAATGAACAAAATGAACAAAATGAACAAAATGAACAAAATGAACAAAATGAACAAAATAAACAAAATAAACAAAATAAACAAAATAAACAAAATAAACAAAATAAACAAAATAAACAAAATAAACAAAATAAACAAAATAAACAAAATAAACAAAATAAACAAAATAAACAAAATAAACAAAATAAACAAACTAAACAAAATAAACAAAATAAACAAAATAAACAAAATAAACAAAATAAATAAAATAAAATAAACGAAACAAAGTAAACAAAATAAATACCTTAAACATTATTTCTTTGAAACATTTGCTTTTCTGGAAATCCACGTACTATCTCAAACCCTCAAACCACCGAAAAGGGTTATATGTTCATAAATATTTCTTAAAATGAATTTTATTTAGGTAAATGATTTTTAGTTAGAAAAGGACACGAAAATTGGTTCGTCAAGGCTTCTGAGAACTTCATTCTGCCAGTCAGCTGAGAAGCCAACAATCACGATTTCGATCATAATTTTGAACGTAAGCTTACGAACTATAATTAAACCCGTACGGTGTTTCAATATTTAAAGTGAAAAGAAATTCACATAAATATGACAGAACTACCATGTATAAATAATAAGAATAAATGTTAAATTTTTATTATTGAAAAAGACTGATAATTCATAGTAGTTTCCCTGAATCTCATAATTGATTCCAGTTAATAGAACTTCCAGGAATCGTGATTCTGTATAGAATCACATGCCCACATGCAACAGGTAAGGAGTGTATGTTGTATGTCGAACTCGTGCTTAAACTTGGCAGGAAATTTAATAATTTAATAAATTAATAATTCAGTTTTAAAATAAGCAATAAAGAACGTTCTTATACATTTATCACATACTTTCAATGTAATTACAGGGATAATACTGTTGTAAATATTGGTACTTTATTGTACGCAGGTCATGTAATACTGAAAAAAACTTATCAGATTCTCATTAACTATTAGATATATTCATTTAGGTGACTGACTCTTTCGAAGTTTTTTAAAAGGTCTAGTATGTATTGCATATCAGAATTATGCCTAGCGTGTACAAAGATTTTTGATCAATTTTCATTTGCGGTGAAGGAAATTTGTATTTTTTTCTGAAAAAAAAAAGCCTTCAAATTTTTCTTAAATGCTTTCTTCGAATAGAGCAAAAGTCACAAAACTTTCTGTATTTTCTATAAATTCTGTTTCCAGCGTTTTTTTACTCTGAACTTAGCGATTTATGGTCGAAATTTTTCTATCTCGGGCCCGCTTAGCTCAAAAATGCACGAGCTTGGATCGCATTTTTCACAAGGAAGGCTTATAATGTGAATAAGAGGTTAGGCGCAAAAATTTTAAAAAATTGAATGCATAAATATGGTAGCAGGTTGTGTAGGGGAAACGTGAATAGCGTGTTAATTCTAAGGATCTGAATTGAAATCCCAGCACGGCGAAAACATTTTGTTGGTTGGAAACACCTTTGGAGATTCATGTATTACAATATTGTGTATCCATTACAAAGATTGCGATGTGCTTTTGTAGCACTATCAGTTTAAGGAAAATAAATTATATGCTTTACGAAAAATGGCATATGCAAACTTTTGGCCTAAAAATTCGTATGTGTGTCAAGGAGGACCAATGAGAGAGGAGAGTTATGAGAGAAGACAAATATGCAAAAATGTCGACAAATCCTTATCTTGAAGGTCTACGTTACATTTCGAATTAATCAGATAAAGTGTGAAAAGACATTGCTGTATGTTCACGGTTGATACAAGTACAGAGGAAGAAAAAATGTACAGAAGCTTATTTCTTCAGATGACACAACTCCACTGGAGTGAAAAAGGACACACAAAATTCAGGAAACTGCAACAAGTCAAACAAAATATCATATCATCCATCTATTGATGGAGGAACAAAGAACGAAACATTTAGCAAGCGTTGGAGTTTACGAGCCTGCCAATTAAAGATCATAAGGATAGTCATAATAATGACAATGATAACGACAATGATAATGATAATAAGAATAAGAATAAGAATAAGAAGAATGAATCTCAGATCTCAAGTTCTTGAACTTCGTGTTATTACAATAATCTTTAATAGGTATTTATTATTACTCATTTCTGAAACTATACTACGAAACGAAATTAAAATTAAATGACGAAATTAGAATCTATAGTTTTTGTTCGTGAGTTCTCGTAGTTGGTTGCAGAGGTTATATTCTTAGAATGAACGATGAATATTATTTTGCAACGTATACCTTTTCCTCCCATACGAACAGGAATTGAATGTAAGGAAGCAGAGACACAAATCGTACTGTACTTCAGAATTTACTCAATACATGTCACGTATTGAATAAATTCTGATGAACGAAATATAAAAATAATTAATTATTGCAAACTGCGTTCAGCGGAGATAGCGTGACAGCCTAAGTGTGCGCAGTTGATTGAATGGAAGGGCTGACTCATTACTTTGAATACATGCCCACCTGCACCCTTGCACACACGCACGTACGCACACACACACATGCAGGTGCGAACGAGCTCGGCGCGGCCAGAATCTAGGGATGTGGCCGAAATTAAATCTACCGTGCTTCGCCAGGGCGTTCGACACCGCACGGACTGCACCGTCAGGAGCAGAGTCGTAGGGAGCAGCGGGGGAGGCATTGGGAAATAAAGCCCAAGTGCAGCTGGACGGGTGAAGAGCTGGGCCCGCAGGGCGAAGTTAGGCCACAGACCCCGCACGCAGACACCTATATACCGCGCCCATCAGTCGGCGCCTTTGCAAGCGTGGCTGACTCGACGCGTCAGGGCTGGGCCCGACAGCGGGGCGGCGCGGGGCAAACGCGAGCAAAATGGGGTGGACGATTGAGAAGCGGAGGGGCGCAGGGGCGTGGAGCGGGGGCGTGGAGCGGGGCGTGAGGCGGGGAGGGGGCGGGGAGCGGGGGCGGGGAGCGGGGCGGGGAGCGGGCAGGCGGGGGTGGGCGAGGGCCGGACGGGCCACGACGGTGCGCCAGCGCGATAAGAGGGCCGGCAGCGGCCAGCGCCCGGCGCGCGCCCCCGCCACGTCGCTCGCTGTCAATTAAATTTTCCACCCGAAGGAACACACAGATCTGGAAACTTCTGCATCAGGTGGCGTTATTAGATTGAGCCCGCGCGAATTTCAGCGCGCAGCGCGCCAGCGACACTAAAGACAAATTAGAGCGGGGCGTTGTGCCAGTGATCTCACGTGAAAGCAGCCATTTGCATAACCAGATGGACGTGTGGCCCGGCGCGGTCGCAACGGAGGTGGGAGAGCCGCGGACGCGGACGCTGTGGCAGAGGAAAGCCCAGCTGCGATCTCTGCGTCTGCACGCCCGAGCAACTTCTCACTTTGCGCAGAGATCGCAAGTAGCTCTGATTGCTTCAGTCACGGTCTTGAATTACCAATATTTTATACAATATTTTATTTTAACATTTAAAAGTACGATATGGAAAAATATTATTTTATACTAATTAGCAATATTATGTTTTAGTACTAATATTGTGGGTTAATTTTACTGAGAAGAAAATTTTACTCATCATTTCATTCTCACACGTAACGCTCACGAGTCGAACACTCGGGTTTTTACGATACTTTGCCAGAGATAGTGCATTATCGAAAACGCGTTCAGCAAAATTTTGGAGTGTTTTTGACGTTTAGAACAAATGCTACGAACAAAAATACGAAGTTTCGTTCGGTCACCATCGGCCGTCGGGTTGGCACAGTCAGGAGGTGGAGGTCGCCTGCGGATGCGCCTTCCGAAGCGAAGGGTTCACCCAGACCGGTGGACGCGGGGCCTTCCCCGCTCGGATGCGAAAATCAGCTTATAGATTAGTTGCCGGGCAACCAGATTAAATGCTACCTGCTAGTGAACCGACATGGTGAATATTGCATGTCAGAGAACACGAAAATGAGAGTCTATAGAGAGACGTATTTAAGATACATCAAACAATCAACATTTTTGGTCGTATCTTAGAACAAATTAGATGATATATTATTAATTACAGAAAAAACTCTCTTATTGCAGAAACCACGTATGATATAATCTCACTTATTCGAGACAATTTAGACCTTCGTGGTTGTTTAAATTTATATCATTTTCTTCCTGCATTCAATAAACTCGGTTAAGTGTTGTTTGGTGGAAGGTAATTTGACGGGCGCTTTTCCTAAAAACTAATGTCATGAACGTCTTAAGGAGGCGGGATTAGTGTGAACTGTTTAATATTTGGCAAAGCAGTGACAGTGCTCATATAATAGTATGGTAATATTGATTTTGATCGTCTGGTGAATAGAACTATGATTATGTGAAAGACGACACCTCCAAATCTAGATAGTTGTTTTGTAAATTCCAATTGCGATTCTCCAAAAATGAAGTTAACGTTTACATTAAAAAAATTGCATCATACGTCGAATCGAGAACGATATAATGAGAGTTCACCTTGGTTTAATATTTATTGAACTTAATTAATACTCACTATTAATTACTGATTCTCATACAAAATCTATAGAAAACATTTTGACAGTCTACAAGAGTCTCGGAATAAATGTTACAAATTTATAGGGCATCGCCAAGTCAAAGATGATTCCTTTTTGCCAACGAAAACATGGTGAAAAATTCAAATAACAATATTACAAATGTGACATTTGTGTCTGACTGATCGGCAACTGCAAATGTATTGGGTAGGCGATAACTCTTTCACTGGGTTAGAATGTGACCTGGCAAGTACCATTACATGATGAGTTACTTAAAAACAAGATACGGTTATAAAACTACTCTCCTTGATTTTCATTAAAGTTTTATTCGACTTCACGGACTTAGAGCCTTAAGGAGGCAAAAATTGTCCTTGATATTGCAAATGGTACTAATTCATTTCTTTATAATTGTAAAGTCAACAGATGAGTTATATTTCATAAAATCGTAAGACTGGCATTGCAATTCAACACACAGCAACCCCGTAATTTAAATTGTAATTTTATAACGCAATACAAATCTATTACCTGTTTCCCTGACATTGTACCGTAAAACTTGA
Organism: Teleogryllus occipitalis; assembly: GCA_011170035.1. Taxonomy (NCBI): domain Eukaryota; kingdom Metazoa; phylum Arthropoda; class Insecta; order Orthoptera; family Gryllidae; genus Teleogryllus; species Teleogryllus occipitalis. Next base: position 115,726 of record BLKR01001828.1, on the reverse strand, counting down.
GCAAGTGAAGCAAGATAGAAACTTATGAACTTTTGCACATTATTACTTATGTTTTAAGTTTTAGGTGACAAAAAAAGTTCCGTTAGAGAGTCTCCCTAAGAAATAAAAAACCGACCTGGTCGCTAAAAATGTTCTATTGGAAATACATCTGGGGTAACAATTCGATAGTTTTCGCGGCCTGCAATTCGCTTTCGCGGTTTGAGGGACGGGGTGGAAGGGGTGGGATTCGCTCTTGCTGGCAGTGCGACAGTGTGCAGGAAGTCGGCGCCGAGCGCACGCCTGAGCAATCGTGCACTTTGAGACTCGAGGTACGTGGATGCAGAAGGATTAAATATCCCTGGCCGCGACGCGCACTGGAAGTACGTACAACGTCGATGATTAGGCACAAGCTGCAGGAATTGGATTGTAAAAGGCGCTGCCAGGTTGTACTAAATCCACTATCTGTTTAGAAAATAGATCAAAAGTACAGATTTATTATGAAGAACATACGTCCTAGTACAAAATGGTTTTGTAAAAAGAAAGAAATGAGGAAAATATATAATGAAAATACGACAAGGGACAATCCTGAAGAGATACGACCGAGCTCCCTGCTCCAGTGGCATCAAAATGGATGATGTGCGCACAGCTGGGCAGCGCTCACATGCGTAGTACGTTCCGGGAACGAAGTTGTCCTAATTTTCGTTGCAGGCGCTTCTGCATTCCGAGAACGCCGGTGTTGAATAGCAA
>BLKR01001828.1:0-110000 GCA_011170035.1 Teleogryllus occipitalis | reverse complement strand
AACCGCAGTCACCCCTCAATGAGGTAATAATTGCGTCGGCCTCGGTGGCCGCGGGGTGGACAGGAAGACGAACGAGGTGGCCGGGCCAAGCGTTGCCTAGTATGGGGAGGGTGAGGAAGGGGGGGAGAGGAAGAGGGTGACAGGCTTCCCTATGGGGTACGTGGTTGGGTGGTGTGTGTGAGGGGGGATGGCTGCGGCCGGGAGACGCCCCCAGATTACAGCGCACAAATCTCACCCGGCAGACGCCCGGTCGGACGCTCGCCAGAGTGACACCAAGGGACGCCCAATGGGCGACTCACGACGAGAGACCGGCCGACAAGGCGATGCCACCTGATTGTATTGCTAGGCTTATGAAGACTTTTCACTCTCAAGATTATATGCAGCACACATTTTCGTGTTAGTGGAATCTTACAAACAACGTAATTCAATATCAATGCATCAGGTTTTATTGAGCTCTGTTCTTAGTTCCAGTCTCTTAATTGTTTCAGCTACAGAATACAAAATAAGATTAACAATTCATATTTAAAAATATTCTGCGGCATATCACTTTATGAGACGTTCATGCATACAGTTGTCTCCGAATAAATGTTAATAACTTCTAAGGCAAGAAGAGAGGTTAAAAATAATAACTTTTTGCCAAAGAACATGTAGCGAGAAATTGCATCTAACAGAGATACATGAAATTTTACATGTGGCATTTGCCCCTGGTTTTTTGGACGTACCATATGCATAGACGAATGGCAGGTATATGAAATCCTCTTGACTCATACGTGACCTGCCGAACATATATGGCATGCGTGTCTTTCGACATTCATACTCATTATTATAATGAAGATAATTGGAAACGCTATATGGATACACGTACTAGATACCTCAATGTACTAGATAGAGGCTAATAATTTAAGATCTCTGGGGGAGAGTAATGTATCTTCACAATAGTAATGGCTGTCCTTAACAGATCATAATGCTTTCAAAGGTACGTTTTTTTGATACGTTGCCAATCAAGTGTTCAAGTGTCAAGTGTTCAATAACTACATGGGAGTGAACTAAGAAAATAATAATTCGTAATATTATTGTATTGTATTTTTATGACAATTTTGATGAATATTAATAATGTCATACTTCAGTGTATTTTTGTTCACATAGGCATTGAAACGAAGAAAAACTCCTTTCATGAAGTCTTAATTTAATTAAAATATGCAAATAGCACGTAAATGGTAAGGTACACAAGAAAACCGAAAAATTTAAAAGCGAAATACTTTTCTGGCATTTTTAATATTTATTTTGATCTCTTGCAAGAACTTTAGAGTGTTCAAAAATATTACTTTTATGTTCATAATTATTAACAGACCGTCGAGCATCGAAGAACTACCGTGAAGGTTTTTCATTTACTTTTCCTCCTTATCTTAAGAAAATGCTAACATGGCCCTCGCTTTCCTTTTGCGCACTAGTCTCATTTTGGTTTTCCTGTCCTGCAACGACCCCTTTCTTACTGACTTTTGAAAGAAAATAAGTAAATACATACATAAAAATATATTCCAAAATATATTTTTATTTTTGTTGAATTTTGGTTTAACACTCGAGAACATAAATATGCACATTATACATTTTAACTCATCAATAAACACAGTATTCGCTGACTGAGTGCTCATCGCTGTGCGCGACACTGATGGCAATTCAAGGTTTTGTGTTCACAAAACAACGGATGCTGCAGCGAGAGGCGCGGGAGATGCAAAGAGCCAGCTTCAGCTTCAAGATTTGCATAGAAATTTCGAGGATGCTAATGAACAGAATTACATTCGTCCTCTCTCTTTGTTAGGCAGAGTAGTTCTCGTTCAATGTGCATCATTGCATTACCGCGAAACTAAAAACATCTTTAATCTGTGGGGTATGTCGAGGGAACGGAAGAACACGTGAAAATAATAATTAATAATTTAATTATTGTACAACACGGCTTCATTAACTTTACCAATATAGAATATACCACACACTGCACAACCTCTTTAACAAACCCATTATTTAGTCAATGCATTTTAGACTTAATGTTTTTGAGCAAGAGTAAAAGAGAAAGGCATGCAAAGAACTACGTGTTGTATCACCTAACTAGTCACCTATATCATCAAAATAGTCATTTGTCATGTTTTCCCAGGAAATCGAATTATCAATGAACTTCATTGAGTGACACTCAACACCAATGAAAGGGCATAATAAAAGTAATTTCTACTTTTCAATCTTTTCGACTTAAATATTTCAGTCAGCATAATTTGGTATACAAATATTCTTACAACAATAGGCTCCGAAAACAAATCGATCAAGCTCCTGTATTTCCATTTAAATCAGGGCAGATAATTAAGAAATGATTACCTTATTTGCTTATCTGCAGCAATTCTGCGACAGGTCGTTTGATAAACGCCTGTACGTGACCCCGCAGCGAAACGGCGGAAGGTTCAGAAGATCGAGTGCAACACCTCTCTCCGAACGCTAATTACCCTTCTCCCTTCATCACCCACCATTCCCTCTCCGTGCTCTTTGCCTTTCACCCTCCTCACTTCACCGCTCTCCTTTCACCCTCCGCCCTTTTCTCTCCACTTTCCTGACACCGCTGTCTTTCACATTTCACCTTTCTCCACATGCGTTCCCTCTTTTTCTCTCTGCTCTTCTTATATCGCCATCGACCTTCACCCTTCACTTTCGTTCCTGTGCCCTCCGCACTTCGTCCTACTATCATTGTCCTCCATCTGGCACCGTTCATCCTCCACTTGCCCCTCACCCTCCGCCTTTTCTTTCGCTCTCCTACAATTGCCCTCCATCCTTTACCCTTCTCCCTCCCCCCTCGCCCTCCGTCCTTCGTCCTCCGATCTTCACTTCCGTTCGCCGACTCGCCCTTCGCTGTTCGCCTTCTGACTTGCGTACTCCAATCCCTTGTCTGCCGAGTCGGGTCGGAAGCGAAATCTCGCGCCGCCTCTGCCTCAGCGAGCAGGCTGAACGTAGCGAGCGGCAAAACCCCAGCGGAGCCCGAGCAGAACGCCGCCCCGAGGCGACGCCCCGCGCAAACCCCTAGCGCCCACCCCTTGGCCCTGCAGGCTGCACGCCTCTCTCTCTCTCTCTCTCTCTCTCTCTCTCTCCTGCGCCGGCGACCTCTCGCACCTGCCTTTGGCCCCGCACTTATGTTCACCCTCGTACATCCCCTCACTCCTACCCTCACATTTGCTCTCGCCGTCGCAACTACCAACTTAACTATTATAACTATCTCGGTACTTTGATCCTTCCTAAGCTTGGCGATGTTCAATAGAATCATATCTTTCAAATCCCTCTCGAAACGAGTCTTTCCAACTGCGACATCTTTTTCGATTGTCGCCCTCTCCGCGTTCGGATTCCCTATCTACACAACAATCTCTCTTGACTTTTCCATCGCTCTTTCCACCACTCCAATGTCTCGATCCCCTCTTCCCAGTTTCCTGCCCCCACTATCACTTTCCTTTCAATCTACGCATCTCCTCTTTCGTCTCGTTCCGGCTCAGTCGTGTCTACTCTCAGCCATACTTTCACCTCTAACGTCCCCAGGATTTCTTTGCTGGAGGATCTGTGCGTGAATCCTCGGCTGTGGAGGGCTCCGAGTGGAATATCCGACGGGGTCCGACGTGCGTTGATAGAGAGCGCGGTGCCGGCGGCCGGGGACTGTTCCGCGTTTGCCTCGCGGCGCCATCCCTCTCACTGCCGCCCGGAGGGGGGCAGGGGGTGATGGCGGAAGCCACAGACACGTGCGGTAGCTGAGGGGACCGCCGCCGCGCCCGACCGCCCCGCCCACCCAGGCGCCCGCTAACCACCGACTCCCTGAAGCGCTGCCATAGGCGCCCTTCCGCCCGCTGCGCCGGCGCTCTCGGCCCTTCCCGCGCCCAATGCTCATCTCGCATCTCTTCTTGGTTGTGTTGTAATTGTACGTTTAAACTACTGAATTCAGTCTTTCATATACTAGCGTTTCTGTGTACATTTATTTCTACTGTCTCACTTCTGTTCCGACGATAATTAGTTTACTTTTTACGTTTACGGCCATTCATTGCCTAGAAAAGGTTGCGAACCATATGCTCTTCCGACGCGCTACTCTGCCGCAAATCCTTATAAGCCAAGCTCTTTCGTTGTAGCACCATAGACACAACAATAAATATGAAGAAAGACATGAAAGCTGGTATTCAATATTAATAAATACTATAAAACTGACAATAATATATATATATATATATATATATATATATATATATATATATATATATATATATATAAAGTTAAATTTTATATATTTATTTACATTGTGTTAAGGCCCATTCATAATGCAAACATAAACATACGCATGACGTTAACATAAAAGTTAGTACTACGTCCATAAGTGGACTCATTCACAATGCGTTTGCATAAGCATAACATGTAAGACGTTAACTTAAAACTGCAAGCTTCAAGCTTCTGTGCGTATGCTTATGCCAAAAACAAGACATGAACCAATCACAGTACGTTAACTCAAAATCGAGTATCAAAATAAGTCGATAGACGAACTAACGCAATCCATGACAAGAGCTCACCCAGTCATGAACACAGTCGATATCTCGAAATCGATTCTCACATCCAATCAACAGTAAACTAAAATGACTCACAGCTCTTATTTTGCTTACGTTTATGTTCGTCATTCTGAATACTTTAGTCTATCACTTATGGTAATGTTTACGTTTGTGTGTCATACTTATGTTTGTGTTTGCATTGTAAATGGGTTTTAAGAGTTAACGATTCCGTAACGGGCAATTCAAGCACAACGGTAACTTCTTAAATGGGGTGAAAATGAGTCCCGGAAATGTGAGCGCGGCACAGAAACGCAAACGATCCGGAATATTGAAAAAAATGCGATCTCTTATGTTATAACAAATCATTCAACGATTTTCTTGAGACAGAACCGTGTGAGTTTAGCTCAGAGCCAGGATTGTTACTGTCTCTGCCGTGACTCTCACTGGGAGGTCCTTGGGATCGAGTCCCGTGCGTGGCGGATTGTTAATACAGTCTAGATAGCTAGGTCGAATCCAGCCGCTGTCCGGAGAAGAGTTCTAGCGACCAGCTGCTTTGATCAATAGTTTTCTGTGATTTCTTCGATCAACATCAGGCAACTGTTGGAGCACCCTATCAAACGGGCCGTGGACCACGGGCAATCTTTCTGGATAAAGTCCAGAGGAAGCACTAGTGACAATTGCCTACTTGAAGAGAAAAGATCAACAATTTAATTTATTATGATTCAATTATTTACAATACAACTAGTATTTTTCCTATACAGTTCCTTCTCTTGGAAGAAATTTCAACATAAATCGCATTCAAATGGAAATTGATCCGAGGAATGACACTTCACCAGCGTAAGGAAAATGTTAAATGTTTTGAGCTTATATCGTTCTTTAAAATCTTCAATTTTGTTTCGTTTCGATTTTGAAGAAATTTCTTTCTTTCTCTTCTTATTTCTTTACCGCATTTTATCTCTCCTCTCCTTTTCTTTTATCTTGCCGATGAAGTAATCTTCCACCTCCAACCAACGAATTTTGCTCAGGAAACCGTCTATGAGGCTTGTGTAATACAATGGTACGTCAAAAGCCCTCTCCCTTCCCTCCAGTGCCGGTGCTCTCCAGAGGATGTACCTCACATCCGGAAAGCAATGCGGCATGCAGCGACGGGAAATTCGCTGAAAGCGCTGAATGTGTAGTCTCGCTGTCAGACAGCAAAATAGCTATGGAGTTAAATGTCTTGTCTCTTACCACGATTCAAAGTTTTTGCACAATTCTTCAATTTTTAAATGCCGACGAAACTAAATCCCAGATGCTTTCCCCGCAAGGAAATGTTATTCGGTTATCTCCCTGCAATATTGCATAACAGAAACGGCAGAGACCTGCTGTTTTGCTTTACTGGCAATGAATGTGACGTTGATAATATTGTTTGAGCTGGTTTTCTATGGTAAATTGGCTTTGCTTTCTACGTTAATAACAAATGACGAAATCCCCTACTACATACGCGATATTGTGATGAACAATCGGAGGTTTAGAGAAGCGCGAGACCCACTACAGACGTATTCGCCGCCTTGTCGGCAAGCGAATACAACCCGGTCAACAGGTGTCTCAGAATAAATGTTATAAACTTCTCAGACTTGTAGGGGTGTCGAAAATAATAATTTTTTTGCCAACGAACATATGCGAAATTGCATGTAATGGAGTAATATGCATTTATACAGGAGGCATTTGTCCACTTTTAAGGAAATTGCACAGATGTTTGGCAGGTACGTGTTATCTCTTTGACTGCAGCAGATCGTGATCAACCTAACATTTGAACGTAAAGAGTTGCCCCAAAATCAGAGAGGGAACCCACTCTGTTATATAAAATATTCCACTACATGTTGGTAAAAAGTGAGCAATCGACTGTTCCACATACTCTAGAAGTCAATAATATTTATTCTAAGACACATGTGTAAATTGTACATAATATTCAGTTCTCGTTTCAATCACTTGCATACCTACATTAATTGCTACACGCGAAGGAGCTGGATGATAATCTGAACTTACCAATGAAGATGATGCAAATTCCCCTTCCCATTCCAAATATACATTCAATGAGAGCTGACATATTGCAGTGCACTCCACGTTCCATTCATTTTCCGTCCCACAAAGTCCGTTTGCTCCTAATTTCGTCTTCCTGTTATGGGTTGTTCCCCCCCCCCCCCGCTTTACCTCATTCTCGCTTTCACTGCCTGCCAAGTTTATCGCGCCATTTGCGCACTCCATCACTTCGGTATTTCCGCCGCCTCCTCCATCTTAGCGACTTCCCCGGGCCGCTCCCCACACCGCTCCCCACCCCGCCCCCACCCCCGCCCCCACTGCCCGCTGACTGCGCTCTCCCCGCTCTCCCGCTCGCCGGCCCCGCCGTCTCTGCCCCCGTCTCCGCCTGCGCCTCCGCGACGAGGGACAATCCAATTTTCTTTTCCCGCGGGCGCATCGGGGAGTGACGGCGCCGCGCTGCACTCCGCTTCCTCCGACGAGCGCGGGAATTGCTGTCGGAATTATTCATCGCGCTCCCCAATTCTGTGGGATGCAAAGGCCGTTAGTTAGTCGTAGGTATTGTTGCGGCTCTCCACTTGGCGGGTTGCGCGGCGGCGGCGGCGGTGGCGGCGGCGGCGGCGGTGGCGGCGTAGGTTGCTGCGGGGGCGGCGGGGCGGAGGTTGCTTGTTCGCTTGGGGCGATTCGCACACTTGAAGAGTTTGCGAGCTGACTCGTGTTGTCTTGCCGCTGTCATTCTCGCGCTCTTCGTCCTCTTGTTGTATACAACAGCTTCATATGAAAGTCGAGACGGAGTTCAGCAGACAGTCTCCAAACATCATCTGCAGGAGGGCGCTAGCATGTCGCCGCTTTGTTCAATGAAACAACGGATGAAATTAATTTGGTTATATGCACAATTCTTAGGTAAATTAACTTCTGTACTTTTCAAGACTTTTATTTGTATGCTTCATTCAGCATTTGTGAGTAGTATTGTTTTGCTTGTGTCTTAACGCGAGGGATTTGTGAATAAGATCTGTTTGACAATTTTCATTTTGCAGTGTAATTAATAACTACTATTCTTCATCTTATTGAACTAGAATTTGTCCTGAAGAGTTTTTAGTATTTTCGTCTAGGTTTTTACAGAATTTCATGTTTTTCATATTATCGTTCAACCTAATATCTGGAGATCCTAGCCCACATCCATCATCATTCGCAATTTCGGTATCTCTTTGTTTTGTTGGAGTCTGTTCTATAGCCTCATTAAAATAACCTGCCAAATACTTTTCTTTTGAGGTGATATTTCCTGCAGGTTACCCACGTGAAATCGAATGCGAAGTACCAGAGTAATGGAAATATTTATGGAGGATATGGTGGTAGGTATACAAATATTTAAACATGATACTAAAATTAATAAGATAAAAGTTAATTATAGAATTATTCATTTTGATGCAAAAGAATAGGGTAACAAAAAGCATGTGCATTGAGTATTAACACAACGCAATGGCATTGTGTTAATACTCAATAGATGACTGAATTGTGTACCGCATATGAAAAAGGACACTAATAAAACCGTAGCAAAATAGTGGTAAAGAGATATGAGAAAATATCGGATGCATTCCATCTACTTTTTATTTTAAAGTTCAAAGACGTACTAGGATCTTGAATGACAAGGAGTTCGGAAGCAAATATCTTCCTTCGTATCGGTCGGCAATATGAATTCCACGACAGGAATTCAAACCCATCGGCATTACCGTCATCATCTCTTCGTCAATTTCCAATTTATGAATCTGGATAATCAATGTGGATGCATAGGCAATGCGAACCGAGATTAAATACCGCTGTTGATGGATTCCAAATGAAGAGGCAATGTTTCACGTCACGCGGGCTGGTGGGGTGGCGAGGAAGGGAATCGAAGGAATAACTGAGAGAAAACGATAAAATAAAGGTGCCCGGGGGTCAATTATTGGTTTTATCTGTTACTTCATAATTTATGTTATTGAAATATCTAGATAGTCGGAAAATGTTATTACATTTCCACAAACGATATTGTATTTCCAAATATAACGAATAATAAATACTTGAAAAACGTTTGACATTTTCATGACAAGAGGTTTTTGATACAATATTATTTAATGTATTCTACTGTCCTTTATAACGCTTACAAATCGCCAGTCCAATTCACGCCAGTTTTAATTTCCTTTGTTATAAGACACTATTATTTTCTACGTTTGTTTTGTTAATCGTAGTGTAAAATCGTTTTGTAAATCGATTTTCACTAAAAATGGCAGGTTAGGAAACACTGATTTTGATTTAAGAATCCGCGACAACACACTTAGTGTTTACACTACGGAAGATTGACACAAAACTTAACATTTCAGCACTTTTACTCGAAGGCTTTAATTGAAAGGCAACAGTTTGGTTGCATCTGTACATATATAAGTAGTTTATAAATATGATTCTTAAATTTTCTTAGATTTATGGTCTCGAACGTTTACACAACACACCATTGAAACGTTCAAGATTTTATAACAGTCTTACTTTATAAGACGAAAACGGAAATCCGTTTATAAGAAACAAATGAATGTGACAACTTTGAAAATACTGAAAGAAGTCGATTACAATAAATGATGATATCACTTATTTGTATGATTCTTCTATTCATTTCAACGTGATTTTCATTGATAAAGGAGATATGGAACAATACACTTCTATCAATTATCATAACTTCAGCCGTAGAAAATCACAAACTGACTTTTGATTATAAAATTGAACACGAAGAAGAGGAAGGATGAGAAAAATGGAACGGAGTGTGGGAAGAAAATTGAATTTTAAACATGAAGAACAATGTAACGGCGAAGAAAAAGATCTGGATGCTGCCGGTACTTTTCCTTTCTTCAGACAAAGCCCCATCTCTCGCCACCGGAAGTTTTTCAACCGGAATATTCTTATCCTTGAGACTTTTCTCCGATCGCAGGAGGTATCAGAGTTAGAAGCTGAGAAAGATTAAGGAGGGCAGAGATGCACGTGACACTGGGGTGCAGGAGGAATGCGAAAATGATGTAGAGTAGGTTGATTGTGTTTCTGTGTGCGTGCGTGAAAGAGTGAGTGTAAGAAAAAATAGGAGAGAGGGACAGAGAGAGGGAGAGGCAGAGAGAGGCAGAGAGAGGGAGAGAGAGGGAGAGAGAGAGGCAGAGAGAGAGGCAGTGAGAGAGGCAGCGAGAGGGGCAGAAAGAGGGAGAGAGTGAGAGTAAGAGGGAGTGAGAGAGAGTGAGGGAGAGGGAGAGAGAGGGAGAGAGAGGGAGAGAAATAGGGAGAGAAATATGGAGAGAAAGAGGGAGAGAAAGAGGGAGAGAGAGGGAGAGACAGAGAAAGGGAGAGAGAGGCAGATAAGGAGGCAGAGAGAGGGAGAGACAGAGAGAGGGAGAGAGAGGCAGATAAGGAGGCAGAGAGAGGGAGAGAGAGGCAGATAAGGAGGCAGAGAGAGGGAGGGAGAGAGGGAGAGGCAGAGAGAGGGAGAGAGAGGCAGATAAGGAGGCAGAGAGAGGGAGAGAGGGAGAGGCAGAGAGAAGGAGAGAGAGGCAGAGAGGGAGAGGCAGAGAGAGGGAGAGAGGGAGAGGCAGAGAGAGGGAGAGAGGGAGAGGCAGAGAGAGGGAGAGAGGGAGAGGCAGAGAGAGGGAGAGAGGGAGAGAGTGGCAGAGAGAGGCAGAGCGAGAGGCAGAGAGAGGGAGAGAGAGGCAGAGAGAGTAAGAGAGAGTGAGAGAGAGGGAGAGGCAGAGAGAGAGAGAGGGAGAGGCAGAGAGAGAGAGAGGGAGAGGCAGAGAGAGAGAGGGAGGGAGAGAGAGAGCGAGGGAGAGGCAGAGAGAGAGAGGGAGAGGCAGAGGGGGGAGAGAGGAGAGAGAGGCAGATGGGGAGAGAGAGAGGCACAGGGGGAGAGAGAGAGGCAGAGTGAGGCAGAGAGGGGGGAGAGAGAGGCAGAGAGAGGCAGAGAGGGGGGAGAGGGGGAGAGAGAGGCAGAGAGGGGGGAGAGAGGCAGAGAGAGAGGGAGAGAGAGAGGGAGAGAGAGAGGGAGAGAGAGAGGGAGAGAGAGAGGGAGAGAAAGAGAGAGAGAGGGGATTCTTGTACTCTGAAATGAGTGCAATTACGTGAAATGTCGATAGCCACATATTTTCTTAAATGTATGTCTGTATGAAATCTTTTCGAGTTGTTTACTACACATTGGTATATGCTAAAAAATTGTATTTTGATGGAAAAATCTTGTAATAAACATTATATTTATTTGTTCAGAAAGGCCTACTAATTTCATGCACTATTTCTATATCTTACTCTCTTATAGAATTTCCTAATTTCTTCTGTCGCAGCATGGTTAAAACATTATTTTCTTACAAACTAATTTTATTATCTGGTTAACTGGTGAACGTGAACGGCGAGAATGGCGCTGAAAAGGGTGGCTTTGTGAGTTCGAAAGACTTCTGGAATTCCAGGTTCACTGAAAGAGCTGGAACGAGTGTCCTCGCGCCGGGACCCGAGTGCCAAGCCACTTACGGCAATGGGGGCTGGTTGCCGCACATCCGATAGTTTTCGAGATGAACAAGAGCGGCGTGAGCGGCCAACGCCTTCGCCGTGTTACACCGAGCTATCGCCAGGAAATACACCTTTGCAGCGTACGGCTGTTTTTTCAGACTGCAGAGCTCTAGCATGTGGATGATATTTTGTCTTGTTCATTTAGATTACATGAATCGTGCCCTTGATGTTTTCAAGAACCTCCACTCTATAATGAACTTGACTTGAGTTATTATCTTACGATAAAATTTATTTTTAGGTTATCAAGTTTAATATGTTATTAAGTTTAATAGAAGTTTCCATGAGGGTATTATAATTAATATACACGTTTTATTTAGTTGCTATAAAGAACCGTCTATGCCGGGAGAATGTTGAATTTTTTCACAGCTCACCCCAACCAATATAAAATACTATTTGGTAGGCGGTGTCGTCCTTCTGTCAAGAGAAAGGCTTCATATAAATAGAGAAACTAGGTTGACCGGAGACAAAGGATGTGTGATGCATAGTAGAGCGAATGGTGCATAAACCTAGGAGTGGAAACGCGCCATGTGACACGAATGGTGCGGTGGTGCGGATACTCACTTTGCATGTGCGCAGAGCCGTTCGCGTGCTGCCACGATGGTAAACTCATCGTGGATATTACCGATGATCATGGCTGCAGCCGTCGGGAACCGATTTGTTTCAACGGATCTGAAAAAGTGGAACGCTTTTTTTAATATTCACAGAACAAGTAAAATTAAGTCAAATATGGAACTTTGGAAGTAGTCAGAAACTTTCAATAGGGAGATGCTGAAAATCTAAACGGATATTTACGTTTAGTGAAGAGCCGCAAAAAGAAGAGATCCTAATGATACTTCATCTGAGTAGTTTTATATTCTGGATAAAATTTGGCTTTGAGTGGTACATTTAGGGTAAGTAAAGAATATAAGCAACAAAACACATTTATTTTACCGTTGAGAAATTTCAGCATAACTTAGAAAACAATTATCTTTATGCAATTATACTGGCCTGCGATGGTTTCATTGACACCTTCTAGTATTGCTTTTTAGGATTAACTTTGCACCCCGAATCATGTTCTGACGTTATTTTTTCACATCACATCACGTGTTTTAAAAATCTTATATTACTTTATTTCATTCATGTTCTAATGCACTTATTACGTTGCTCTTCTTACGAGTTGCTTTAATTAAGATTTTTCATATTAATTTATTAATTCAATGTCCTGCAGTCATCTGACCACCCTCTATAATCCGCTTGAGTCTAGAGCCGGCAACACTGAACAATGGAGAAAGATTTGCTGAGTGGCGCAATTTTGTTGTGGTTTGTCCGCTTGTCTGAGATGCGTTTCGCTTGCCCGTGAAAATCAATTTTTGTCTTAATAAGTGTTCTATAGGGAGTGACATATGATGTTTAACACGCATTTCAATAAAAAAGAGTACATTTTTATTGAAATTATATCCATCCTACGTCGTTACTGCAAGAACAGTCAAGATTCATTCTGCTATATATGTGGAAATTTCGTGTGGATAAGATAGCAGCACAAAATAGCTGAGTTCGTGAGAAAGGGCTACTATGCCTACTTCGGCATCGCACTGGGAGACCAAGACAAAGTGTATCCAAACAATATTTCATATGCAATTTCACCCGTTCCTTATGGTCCTTATGTATCAGTCCCACAGCAGAAAATGTACAAGGCTGTCCCTATTTTGAATCTGAATGTGTCGCAGAAATGGCCGATCTTATTTCTGACTGTGATTTCTCTATTGAAAATGTTGAAAAGGTTCCTAAACGTTTCAAGCAAAATGCATTAAATAACTTTGTAGTACATTTATAGATCAAAATTTATTGATTATTAAGTGAGGTAACAATATTGCTAATCATAAATTCGGTAAATATTACCTTAATCTAAATTTGTGAATGTTTGTAAGCAAAAAATAATGTTAATCTATACAGTTCCATCACTGTTGAGGTTCTGAAATATCAGTACCTCAACCTTCTGAAATATCAGATTTACAGTATTTAAAAAATGAATTATTTGAAAAAAACAACAATTTCGAAATTAAACACCCTTAACTTTTGAAATTTTCAGATTCTTTTTTTGCGTAAATATTTAGAGTTTATATAATATTTTGGGTCAAGAAACGCGAAAATCGAAGATTACGTATTTTGGAAATTAAGGTTTGAAAAAAAAACTGCACTTTTGAATTCGGAAGTTAAAATATTGGTATAAAATGCAAATAATATGACTCAATGCAAAAACCTTTTTTTAACTATTTACTATTAGGAGAGACATTTTTCTTATATTAGAGTGGTTTTTCTCGCGAGATTTCAATTTATTCCGAAGTTCGTCCAAAAAGCTCAGAAATTTTATTAATTTTGGGTATAAATAAAAGCAAGGTCAAAGGTCAAACAAATTCAGTTAATATGAGGCTTCTAGCCCACTTTTACATCACACTACAGGTCAAAACATTTGCAGACCAACCGGAAGGGGTCATGCTTTTTCCAGCGTATTTCACCTGGAATTATCCACATGTGTTTTCGCTATTATGTTATGAAAAGTGGAAAATATGTATTGTAATTCACATTAAGGAAATGGTTAGATACAAAATTTGCTTATATAATTACGTAATTTAAAAATATGAAAAATAAAACAAAAGTGATTTGAATTTAAAGTGAATTAAAAGGTTCAAAACACTCTCTTAAAATACATTTCAATGATATTCTCCTTGTTGCGGTTAGTCATTCAAGTAAAGTTATAAAAAACAAGTTGGCATTAGAGAAATGAGGAAGGTCTTTTACATTATGGGGTAATGATTGTGGCATAATGATTGGAAATTATTTTTAATTAAAAAAATACTTTTCGGCAATAAGACAATACAGGAGAGACTATTGTTGTAGGTAAAAGGGGTTAAATAGATAACATGCAATTTTGATACATATTACAAAAATTATCCAAGTGTAGTCCCAAGTAGTTTCCTCGGACAAAAACCGTCATTTCCGCTGTTACTCTGTAACATCCGAAATAAATCTGAGTTTCCGCGTAAAGGATGTTATGCCCCAAAACGAGATATTGTCGTAGGTGTGTGAAAAAAAGTTAAATATACTTGTGTATAAAGAACTAAGATCCACACCTCTCGTACACTGTTATTCCTTTGTGAATTTGGGGTATGTGAGGAAAAAATGGAATATAAAGAGGGTTATGTGCGGATTTGAATGAAAATAAATTGAACTAAAGGATATTCATTGTCTTTCCTTCACAACTGTTGACATTTTGCGGAGATAGGTTTAAAAAGTAAAAATACATATGTACATTTTTAAACCTCGTTTTTCTCAAAACTATTATTTGAGAATAACATCCTTTACGCAACAAACACAAACTTTTGCTACCCATCGTGCATGTTTATTGTCACACCAGTGCGCGTAAGGGTTTTGTTAGAGCTATCTGTAGCATTTGTTCGCAATATTTATTGCCGATTTTTATGTTGTTAAATTATGCCAGATTGCTCCAAAGCTTAGCAGAAGTAAATAAATAATATAAAATTTCTGCACATTTTTCAAAAAATTCTCAAGAGATAGTCCCAAGCAACCCTCAAACGGGAACGGTGGTTTCCGCTGCTTAATAAGCACCAGGTGTTCGACGCTCGCCGCTTGCATGCTCTGGCAATTAAGCTGGCTGCCGGGGGCTTTGGGCGGTCTTCCCCGCGAGATAGCGAGCAACGCGCCGACTAGATAAACCCCGAAAGGATTTGCGGTTGCCAGCGGTTGCCTCTCAAAACAGCGCGACCGGCAGGCCAAGGGGCCGGCGGGCAAGCGGGGCGGACGGGGGGGGGGGCGGGCCGGCGAGGCAAGTGGGGCCGGCGGCCCCGTGACCCGAGCCGGGCGATGAAGGACGCCGCGTTGCTGGCGGAGGGGCTGCGATGCGGAGAGCAGACTAGGAACCAAAGTGATGCGGCAACTCAGCGTGAAATTTTATTCAACAGCTCATCCCGGATACATTTAGTTTGCAATTACAACGTATTTTATATTTTAAAAAAATATTGTTGTTCTATTGCTTATAGCTATTCAAAAGTTGTATCTGAATGTACGTAATTTACAATTTTTTTGAAGTGATACTTATGCCAAAGAGGAAATCAAATAATTTTAAAAAGACATTCAGCATAGGAAAGTAAACGCAATTGCAGATTTTTAACGGGTTGTTGAAAAGTATCTGGTATAATTGAAAAGTGATGTTTTTTTAAACTGAAACTGTTTGCTCCCCCAAAACTTTTCATTTTCCTTCAAACGTATTTCTAATTCAAATGATTAATTAATTTCTCTACTATATTCGTTAGGAGCCTAACATCAGAAAACAGGTTGCTTTTATGGCCGAACATGTTTAATGCTTAAATTACTTGTCCCATGTGACTTTTGCGCAAAAACAAAAAAACAAAAAAATAAACAACTGAGAACAATCTTTTACTCCGATCTGACTTTTCGGAAATTGTTCGAAAGATCTCACCCGAACTCAACCGATTTGGACTTAATCATCGTTTCTGAACCCCAGAAAACAGTTTTGTTCTTCGTATTTTTTGAGAGGAAAACAAAAGAGTTGTAGCGCGCGCGCATCGTGGTCATCTCAGCGGACCAACCCACAAACAAACTTTGCTCGTAGAGCTGTCACGGCGCGCCGGCCCTACCCATCTCTGCCCTCGCCATGCTTCGCTCCGCTCCGCTCCGCCTGCCCTGCCCCGCCCCGCCCCGCCCTGCCCTGCCCGGCTCCTCCCCGCCCCCTGCATCCGGCGCGCCCCACCCCTGCTCCCACTCTGCCCCAACCGTCCCCGTCCCCGTCCCCGCCCTCGTCCCCGCCCTCGTCCCCGCCCCATCTCCGTCCCCTCTCCGCCCCGCCGGCTGCGCTGCGCCTCGCCACCTCCATTGACGTGGCCCCCGGAAGTGCCGTGGCGCGCCGGCGAGCGCCGGGCCAGACGCCCGCGCCGACCAAGGGGCAGCAGGCCCGAACTTGACAAAAGCTCTTTCCCATTCAACGAGATCAGCGGCGGCCGGCGCGCGATGCGTGGGGCGTTTTCCCTGGAGTGCGCGGAGCTGCGGAGACTTTTCGTCGATAGCCGATGCTTCTTCTTCGGTACCAGGAGGAGAGACGGGGGCGACTTTGTTCGCTTTTTGTGGTTTGACTCGCGCTCTCAACAATCTCAAAAGGCGATTCTCGGAAGTAAAAGCTGCAGTTCAGTGAAACGTGTTCGCACGCCAATCGGAAGTTAGACGGTAGCTCGATAGGCCGTGAAATGTAAAATAAGTGTTTGTATTTGCTTGAGGCAGTGGATGGAGATTTTACAACAGTTACGGCATTTACTGTGTGCCGCAATGATCTATTGAATAAATACATTGTCACTGGTAACTTGTTTTTGCTTTCAATTTAGACTAGATCCTTTAAAAACCATAGTTTCCATTTGAAAGAGGAAACAAATTCTTACAAAATAGTTTTTTCAATACCTTCATGAACTTAATTATAAAATATATTACGATAACTGATAAAATGCAAACAAATTGAACTCTTTAACTCAAATGATTACTCTGCTTTAAATACACGAAAAATTCAGGCATTCGACGTTTCATTTGAATAATCTGTCACACATAAAACTTATAAAAGAATAGTATAATTAAATTTTCCCGTTCAATTATAATAACTTCATACTAACAAGAAAGCCATATAGAAGCAATCTTTCTTCAAATTATTTCAAATTCCAAACTATTCTTTTAATCAAACAGGATAAATAAATTACAAGAATAATTACTACAAAATTACAAGTAGGTATATTTTAAGTTTCCAAATAACAATTAAAATCTGCAAACTACCACTATGGAAAGAGGTAGGATTGGGGTTGCAACATCGCCAGCTCACAGCTTACACAGGAGGAACAATAACTAAAGGCGGGCTAGAGAACAATATACTACGCCCTACGCGATGAAGTTGAACTGTCTATGAAATAATATTTACAAAGTATAAGTAGACGAATAGGCAAGAATACAATGCAATAGATGAAGAATAATATATTTAATTGATTCAGAATACTCCATCCTACGAATGAAGAATCTTCCATGACGTTTCCTAGAAGTATCGTTGTCTTGGGCGGAACCAAGGACGTCTATCACGTATCTGCAACGCGCATAATGTCTGTTACTACAGGAGAGGTATCAAAGGGAGTGTTGGTTGGCGTCGGTTGGTTATATCCCGGCAGCCGTTGACGTAGATTCTTGTGTCAACGCACCGTCGCAGGCTGAGTATACCGTGCCTGAACCAGAGCGAGACGCTGGCAGGGGCGGGTCGGAAGCGAGGACGGAGGTGAGAGCAAAGGGGAGAGGAGGGGCGTCGTGGTGGCGGTGGTGGTGCGGACGGAGCCGCATCGAGGACTAAGCCTCAGTGTAGTTAAGCAAAGCTGGGCCCCGCTGCAGCGCCATGGAGGAGGGGCGGTGGGGTTGGGGTTTGAGGTGACGGTGAAGGGGGGAGGAGTTGGGGGAGGGGGAGGATCGTCACCCGCTACTGCTCTCACGGTCGTCGGAGCCGGGGGTCACCAGGCTAAATGCACTGGGATCGCCGAGGTCTACAGGCCGTGGGTCACTTGAGATCCTGCTCACATTCTGGATGATAGTTCTATTGGAAGTGATTTTCAATAATATTTTCACCATGACTCTTGCGTAGGACTTCTGGTGTGTATGTATTACATTTTGAATTTTGTAGTGAATGGCATTTTTTCTGTTAAGCTAGCGCGTGACTAGCGCATAGCAGAAGAATGTTATTTATTAGTTCACCGTCACCCATCCTTTTTGTCGCATCTTCAGTTGGCCCCTTGCACTCGCAAATTATTAAACAGAAAATGTTCGATGTCTTTTCTCCTCTTTTTGGATTTTCCAAGGTACTTCAAACGTTTCACGGCATTTATTACAAAATATTTAGACAATTATACATGTATGAGTACTTTTGATTTTGCAAAATTTCGAGACTGATTATTACTACATACCATTATCATTCCGTTTGAAATTTCCTTTAACGTATATACTACATCGCACCAAAACGTTTTATAGTTCATATGGGCAATTATTTACAAATTTTCATTTATCAGATGCAAGTAACTGAATTTAGTGTGATTATAAGTTCTATGCATAAAAACAGATGAGCAGCAATCTAAAAGCGCAGGAGCATAAATTAATTGAATCGATCGACACTGAGAAATATCAAACTGAACTCACTTACAGGAATAACGAAATTTATGGTTCAATGCAAAAATTACTTTTCCCAGTTAAAGGTCCCTTTTTCTGAAAATCAATTTACAGTTCATGGAAGTCTTGTGTTCGTTAATGCGTACCTACCGTCAGACAGCGATTAAGTGAAGTGGAATTAAGTCACTAAACGTATTTAAAACACAAAATGACTCAGGATTAAGCAAATCGGAATGGCCATGAATTTAAATGTAACGATTTTCTTTTCTCTTTCATATTACTCATTCTAGCAAAAATCTTCTTCTTCTTCTTCACTTCACGGATTAGGAAGATTCCGTGTTCCGGCTTCATAACACCATCTTTGTCGTGGACGGCCAATGACCCTAGCGAAAACGTTCTTTGAAATTTTCTTGAATATCCGTCAAACTCTTCATTTGAGAGCTGCCGTTGATTTTTTATCAGAAATATTTTATTTGACTTCATTCCCTACATTCACGATTTACGCACCGTTCTACATATCTTCATTCTGAGTGTTTTGTATTTTTCACCCCTAATTCATATCAAACTCAGAGTATTTCGAATTTTCTTTCGCAAAAACATATTCAGAAGTATTAAAGATTGCAAAGTTGCATTATCATATATACATCAATTGATAATGACCAAACGAAATACACATAAACACTAAATTAAAAGTAATATGCTTACAACCCTCTTTCCCACCAGTTTAGGTGGCTCGGGGCATTGGTTGATGTCACTACAGTGCTTCCGACCAGGAGGTCGTAGGGTTTGAGTCCCGACGGGAGCAGGATTTTCGACACTAGCTACATAGATAGGTCGAATTCGATCACTGTTGGGAGGAGAATTCTAGTGATTGGTGCTCTGATAGGTTTTTTCGTGTTTCTTTCTTTAGTTCAACACCAGGCGAATGCCAGAGCAGTTCCTTAACAAACGGGTCACGGACCGCGCGTGATCTTTCCTTTCTCTTCCTAGTTCTATCATCACCCCTTACTTACATGACCTACACACCTTACTTGCATGCACACATCGAAGATTGGAGCTTGCTACAGTTGCGGCGGTGCCCCGCTGGTGGGGGATACCTGGCTAGGGAAAATCCCGCAAGCCGTTGACCCCGCAGTACGTCGGCGCCAGATCTCGCCATTCAGCGGGGAAAGAACATCACCACCTCTGGCGATAAAAACATGCACTTACGAGACACTTACGAGACTAATGACCTTAGCAGTTGAAGCGCCAGGAATCATCAATATATCAATCAATAGTTTTCAAGTTTCAAATTTTTGCGTTGATATATTTGCTATACAAAGTCTTTTGACAATTTAAAATAACAATGAAAAGTATCTATTTTCTTCTGTAAGATGGGAAAAAATGCGATCGTATTAGAGTGTTTAATATTTTTCTGAGTTTGTTCACATGCTAAATATTCTGCAATAATCATTAAACATTCCTTCAACTGAAATAATCTTACAATATTCCTACCTGAAGTATTAAATTGGTCCAAGATTTTAATTTAAATATGGACATAAACAGTTATCCAGTTCATATAAAAGTATCTTATGCAAATAAAAGAGGGCGACGGGCCATGTGTAAATGCTGCATTTCTTTGGAACTTTAGCCCATGCATCACAGTAAATACAAATGCAAATACACGCATAGGCCTTTGGGTCAGAACATGTACACACGATTCGTTATTATTCAAACAGTAATTGTATTAGATTCCGTTACATTTCTGCTGCCGCAGCGGGGGGAACGAGGTAAGTCCGCGCCACACTATTGATCAGGCATAACTGAAAGCTTTATGAACTGCACTGAAAATGTTTTCTCTGATTGAACGTACCAACGTGCGCACAGAGGAAACTCCGTTTGCCTTAGGACATTGTATTACTCACTAACGCGAACTCCTCTTCACTGCGTTGTTAAAGTTATAAAAGGAGTGTATTTATCAGTAGCTATATTCATCTAGTTACATGTACGGAAAATAGCATTGTAGGAGAATATCTTTACTAAATATTTCTGAATCTATTGCCGATTAAAATATACCACCTCTTCAGATCACAAGTGATTGGCACAAGACCGTTTGATTTAAGTAGGTGAAAGGAACGCATATTCATGAATCGCTTGAGACTTTCGTTGTTGTCGTCTAACATTTTAATATACAGAGACAACTCCAGAAGTAAGTTGCAAGGTCTGGTGAGTGAGTATATTCCTGCACGGTAACCTGAATAATGTATTTGATTAATTACTGTTGCATTACAAGATTTTAGCGCAGCGCCCCTCACCGTGAACGGAACCGAGACGTTCGGGCGAGGTTTCGCCGGGAAGGACGGCGTCCACACAATGGAGCGCCCGAGTTTAAGCAGTCAGTTTGCGCGCACGTGATGCGACTCGATCGTCGCTTGAGAAGACGCAGCGATCGAGTTCACCGCGGCGCCGGGGCGCACCCCATCTATAATGCAGTCTGCGCCGTCGTGCGGGGCCGCCATCCGCTCCTCTCCGCCCGGCTCCGCCTCGCCCCGCCCCACCTTGCACCACCCGGCCTTCCCTACCCATCCCATCCCGCCCCGCCCAACGACGCTCCGCCTCGCCCCACCCACCCCACCCCGCTTCGCCTCATTCCATCCCACACCACTCCGCCCCGCCAGCGTCACTCCACCCACCCCGTTCAGCCTCACCCCGCTCCACCCCGCCACGCCCCCTTCGATCTCCTCCAGGGCAGACACCTGGTGCCGCGTCGATGCAAGGCGAGGAGGCCGCTCCAATCACGCCGCGCCTCCTTCCAGCGCCTCCTTCCAGCGCCTCCCTCCAGCGCCTCCTTCCAGCACCTCCTTCCAGCGCCTCCTTCCAGCGCCTCCTTCCAGCGCCTCCTTCCAGCGTCTGCTTCCAGCGCCTCCTTCCAGCGCCTCCTTCCAGCGCCTCCTTCCAGCGCCTCCTTCCAGCGCCTCCTTCCAGCGCCTCCTTCCAGCGCCTCCTTCCAGCGCCTCCTTCCAGCGCCTCCTTCCAGCGCCTCCTTCCAGCGCCTCCTTCCAGCGCCTCCTTCCAGCGCCTCCTTCCAGCGCCTCCTTCCAGCGCCTCCTTCCAGCGCCTCCTTCCACGCCTCCTTCCAGCGCCTCCTTCCTGCGCCTCCTTCCAGCGCCTCCTTCCAACGCCTCCTTCCAACGCCTCCTTCTAACGCCTCCTTCCAGCGCCTCCTTCCAGCGCCTCCTTCCAGCGCCTCCTTCCAGCGCCTCCTTCCAGCGCCTCCTTCCAGCGCCTCCTTCCAGCGCCTCCTTCCAGCGCCTCCTTCCAGCGCCTCCTTCCTGCGCCTCCTTCCAGCGCCTCCTTCCAACGCCTCCTTCCAACGCCTCCTTCTAACGCCTCCTTCCAGCGCCTCCTTCCAGCGCCTCCTTCCAGCGCCTCCTTCCAGCGCCTCCTTCCAGCGCCTCCTTCCAGCGCCTCCTTCCAGCGCCTCCTTCCAGCGCCTCCTTCCAGCGCCTCCTTCCAGCGCCTCCTTCCAGCGCCTCCTTCCTGCGCCTCCTTCCAGCGCCTCCTTCCAACGCCTCCTTCCAACGCCTCCTTCTAACGCCTCCTTCCAGCGCCTCCTTCCAGCGCCTCCTTCCAGCGCCTCCTTCCAGCGCCTCCTTCCAGCGCCTCCTTCCAGCTTCCTTCCAGCGCCTCCTTCCAGCGCCTCCTTCAGCGCCTCCTTCCAGCGCCTCCTTCCAGCGCCTCCTTTCCTGCGCCTCCTTCCTGCGCCTCCTTCCTGCGCCTCCTTCCAGCGTCTGCTTCAGCGCCTCCTTCAATCGCCTCTTCCAGCGCCTCCTTCCAGCAGCGCCTTCCAGCGCCTCCTTCCAGCGCCTCCTTCCAGTCTTCTTCCATCGCCTCCTTCCAGCGCCTCCTTCCAGCGCCTCCTTCCAGCGCCTCCTTCCAGCGCCTCCTTCCAGCGCCTCCTTCCTGCGCCTCCTTCCAGCGCCTCCTTCCAACGCCTCCTTCCAACGCCTCCTTCTAACGCCTCCTTCCAGCGCCTCCTTCCAGCGCCTCCTTCCAGCGCCTCCTTCCAGCGCCTCCTTCCAGCGCCTCCTTCCAGCGCCTCCTTCCAGCGCCTCCTTCCAACGCCTCCTTCCAACGCCTCCTTCTAACGCCTCCTTCCAACGCCTACTTCGAGCGCCTGCTTCCAGCACCTGCTGCCAGCACCTGCATCGAGCCCCCGCGACGGCTGAGGCTCCGTGGCCTTTCCGATCCGCCGCTGCCTCGCGCTCATCGGGTGACCTTTCGGTGCGAGGGAGGGAAACAGGGGCCACGTGGCGCAGGATGCTCACTCCTCCCCCCACACTTCTTGAATCACGCCCCCGGAAGGTCAAGAACTTCATCAAACTACGGGAAAATTCCGATGGAAAATATGGGGCTACTCTAGGGTTCCGTTATTTCCCTTCATGCTCATTGAATTCATTATCTTCCGCCTTGAGCATTCTGAATGATTCAGAATTCAATACAATACTCAGTGAAAGTCCATCGAGTTAGAAATAGAACACCCAAAACGTAAATTGTAAAAATCGATCACTATTTTCTGTCTATTCACTCTTGTCTTTCTCTTGTTCGTTATTTCAAATCTATCTTTCTACATATACTTAAGTCTGAAATAAACTTTGCATGCTTATTTCTTAGGAGTGCTTCAAATAATCACTCATGTTCTCATTCTTAATACTCCATCCTTTGTTTAACCGCCTTCCGGTTTCGTCACAATTTATATGTTGTACGTGCAGTCGCACACTTATTTTTCTTCCACACATATCTCTAGCTTGACCGCACTGTTCTTATTCATCAGATCCTCAAATCATATGTTATATTTAATATTGTTTGTGCGCTTTATTACCAAATTCTACGGAGAACTCTGTATCGAACTTTTTTAAAGGAGAATTTCCCGTAATGTTTTATCCTTCGTTCTCTTTCTCTTTCTGACAACTTCACCTTTGTAGTAAGAAGTTTAATTAAAGTTGCAAAGTTCATGGCTTAAAAACATTTTATACGAATTTGCATCATTCAAATTCAGCCAATTTTCCATGCATATCTTTCGAGAATTGCATTCATATTGACTACGACTCATATTGGGCAGAGATTTCATGTATTAGTCATGAAATTTGTTAAATATCCCGCAAGATAGGGAGAAAACAAATCTCAGTTCCTTTAGTTCACCTTAATAATCTACGATTTATTTTCAAAGGTTGAAGATTAGACCTTTACAACAACGCAATGTCCATTACCATACAGTTTGTGAGACAAGATCCAATAAATACAGAGTCCAGTTAAGAAAGTCGACCGAAGCTGTGGAGGGAGCGGCACGCACCTAGCCACGAATGGATCGTTTTCTGCTTTGTTCACTTCTCTACAGTGAGATATCACCGCCACATACCGTACGACGAGACAGCTGCAAAAGATTCGTAATGTTGACAGTGTGCATACTAGTGGCCTAGAAGTCGATTACGCCGACGTTTTCTCTTCGACTGGGATCTACTGACGTTACTCCTGCTGTGTGCGCAGCTGGTTTAGAAGTTGGCGTGCGAGCACGAGACGGCGCGCGCTCTACATTAGTCTACGGAGCAGCCAGGCAGAATCCGCTCCACCAGACAGCTAGCCACCGGACCGAGTCTGGGCCAGCAACAGCACCTTGCGCCCGGAAGAGCAGAATAGTTTATTCTATTGGATTAGGCCAGTGAATTTGGCTACAAACTGGTACGTCTTCCGGTTTTACCGTGAACAGCTAAGGACATGGTACTTTCTTTTCTGGCAAGTGGTACACCTGGCATCGTTTATGGTGTGATTTGGATTGTGGCTCTTGTTTGTAAAGTTGAAAAAGCGGAATAAAGTATTATTGTTCAAACGCACGTCTTCTAAGTTTTTCACACATTGCAGCTTCGAGCTTGACTCGGGTCGAGAAGTGCAGGATCCTATCGCTCGCCCCTTTCTTGCGGCTATTGCCAGGACTGCGGGCCGTTCCCCATTAACGCGATGCTTTTTGATGCACTCTGCGTCACCTCCAAGTACCTCCCTTGAAATTTCCATTGCATTATCCTGCCGTGTTAAAAAAGTGCCGACATACCATACCTCCTAACATCTTAGAGCTTGTACTGGCTTTGGCGCGAAATAAACCTTTTTGTGTTCGAAGACATTTTTACCATACCATGGATTACTCAACAAAATGCATAGCATTATGCGAGGGCGATCAACAGTGAGGCTACAAGTGGAATGAGGCATGCAGGTACTCTAAAGATTATCCAAAGACGTAAAGGTTGCGAAACACAACCAGGGACTGGAAGCTTAATTAACAAAAAGCGCAGCAGGTGGAGGAAGCGGATCGCGGAGACAGGTGTAGACTGCCGCAGGCGCCGAGCGAGGGAAGGCGGGGCACGTTCATGTCGACGCGCCGTGGAACGGATCTCGCGGCAGCGGGTGCGACGCCGCCCAAATTTCACTGCGCACTGCAGAGGGGCGGCGCGCGCCTTCCCCTCACCCTCGCCCTCTCCATAACTCTCCCCTTCGCTCTAACCCTCGCCTTCACCATCGCATTCGCACTCGTCCTAACCCTCGCTCTGCCCCTGGCCCTCGCCCCGGCCTTCGCACTCGCCTCCCCCTAACATTCGCACTCGCTATCGCACTCGCCAAAACACTCGCCCTCGCTCTAGCACTCGCCATATCACTCACCCTCGCTCTAGCACTCGCCTTTGCCATCGCATCTGCATTCGCACTAACCCTCGCCCTCGACATCGCACTCGCACTCACTCTAATCCTTGCACTCACCCTCCCCCTCACCCTCCTCACCCTGATCCTCCACTTGCCCTCGCCCGCGACCTAATTCTCGCCCTAATCCTCGCCCTAGCCTTCACCTCTCTTTAACTCTCGCCTTCGCTCTAACACCCTCCCTCGCCCTAAAAGTCGACCTCGCCCTGGCAATCACTCTAACCCTCACCCTCACTCTAGCCCTCTCCCGCGCCTTCGCTGTAAACCTCGCCATCACCCTCGCCCTAACCCTCCTCAAACACTAACCGTAGTTTTCACTTGCCCTCGCTGAAGTCTGACCTCTAGCCATCGCTCTAAACTTAGCATACACATTCACTCTCGTCCTCACTGTCGCTGTATATCTAGTCATCGATCTAGTTCACGCTCCAGCCCCAGCCCTCTCTTTTGCTAGCTCTCTCTCCCTCATCCTCGCCAAAGCCTTTCTCACCCTTCCCAATGAACGAGGTGAGCAGTGGACATTGGAACTAGGGCCGACAGAGGTGTAAGAGGAACATTCAAGACGCTGCTGCCCTCATGCCAAACAGTTTTGTTTTTATGTACCAACTGCAAAGATTTTCTACAGCTTGGCAATGCATGAACTGTTATCATTTTCTAGAATATACACTTTAATAAATGTTAATATGTGTTTCATACAGTCAATATCCAAGATCGTGTATCTCATATTCTATCCAAATCATCATACTTTTGTTGTTTCTGTTTTGTTTCATTGTTTTTCTCATGAAATTTCCAGTTCAGAGTACCTACGTCTTATCATCTTTTTCCAGCCAGTCGTCAAAATTACAGTGCACTCTTTTGCAAAGGACACTAATGACCTCCCGTGTTTGGAACAGCGCTTCGAGTCTTGGAAATTCACACAAAGACCTAATTACACAGAGCACAATAATTACAAGATTACATTAATTACAACATTACAAGAAAATTAAAAAAAAGATTTTTGTGTTCCTACCGGCACACCAGGTTTTTCTTACTTATTAACATACAAAATGAATGCTTTTCGGAGGTTCTTTTATATTTTTCAAGATGACCCTCATTCCAAAGCTGGAGATTTCTTGGCGTTGCAAGATGGGTTGCGTTATGAAGATTTCACTTTTGATACAAGGATTTACAAAGTGCGAAATATTCTCACGTGTCAACTAGTGTTATATTTTAACATAACTTAAAAAAATAGAAGCTGTTATTGCAGCAATACTTAAAATATAATTTAGTTTTCTCGTTTCCCTGAGTCAGCATAGTCTCCAATACTACAAAACAGTTTTACAGCAGAATCTATTTTAAGTTTTCTTTCGCAAGAATTTAATGAATTTGTTATTTTAATACAAACTGATAAGTCATAGTAAAGGCATGAATATGAGTAGAATGTAAAATATTGACGATGTGTAGTTGGTACTGACTTTGAAGAAAATTAATTCAGTTTCAATAATAACGAACAAATAGAGTATTTGCTTAACGGCTGAGCAGGCTCAGGGTATCAACTAATGTCACTGATGTGCTTTCATCCGGGAGGTACTAGGGTTCGGACGGCAGGGTTTTCAACATTAGTTGGACAGCTATGTCGAATTCAGCTGCTGTCTGGATGAGAATTCCGTTGGCAGGCTGCTCTGATACGTAGTTTTCTGTGGTTTCTCCGACGAACACCAGACGAGAGCCGAAGCAGTACCCTAACGAACGGGCCACGGACCACGCGCGGTTTATTTTCCTTACTCCTTATCCTATCCTCACCCCTTATTTACACACACTTTCACTTATATGCATAACACTATTACACATGTCGGGAGACCAGTCGGGAGCATGTCCCGGTCGAGGTAGAGCCACGCGGATGAGAGACCTGGATGGGGAAAATACCACAAGCCAACATGTAGGTCGGCGCCGGATCTCACCAACAGCTGCGTGAAGACCGTGCTAACACTACAATTTTATCACGGTAGCATTAATGAAGATAGCCGCTGGCCCGGAATCACGAAAATATCAATCAATAAAATAATTTCACAGTTTAGATAGGTGTGTTAAGCTAAAAATTGCAACACGAGATTAAATACACTAGGGAACAAAACAATTTTTTTCATACCTCCAGGATGAAAGTAGGTTATTTCAAAGGAAACGATCAAGCTGATTTCGGAAATCATCACAAAAAGTTTCAAACGCGCAAGGCTCAAACGTTATAAACGTATTTATTATTTGAAACAAGCAAAATTCTACACTAATTTCCGCATTATCACTCTGATTATATTACTACAGAATATAATGAGAATGCTTCATATGAGGTAGGAACAAGTTAAAAATAGAATACGCATATTCGTGCAGTAACATGCAGATATTAAAATGGTTTGTTGGTATTTTCCACAATATTAGTACGGTGAATTACATGATTTGAATAAATTCTGTGGTGGCAGCGGAGATTTTGTGGTACTCCATGATAAACTATCTGGGGTCAATGAGGTATCTACCACAATAGTATTAAATGTAATTTTAATATGATTACATATAGCCAGACACGTGTTTCGGGAACACTCTTCCCATCCTCAGTGGTTCTACAATTTTAAGTACATAAACAAATTACACATGTATTAACGTCAACAAAATCATATATAAACAGTGAACAATAAAATAATTATTTAAAATTAGTACTTACTCAAGTAACACAGATTAAACGCATAATTTCATGGAAAGTCGTCAAAGTATGACACTTTTGATCGTACGCTGTACGAATGCAGACTGCGGGAAGGTTAGGGAGGAAATGAACGGATGGTAAAGCTAGTCAATTAATAAATTTATGATGGGGCTGGATTTTACTACTACTTTTACTACTGGATATATGTAATCATATTAAAATTACATTTAATACTATTGTGGTAGATACCTCATTGACCCCCGATAGTTTACATGATTTGAGTTTTCCATACAACCACTATTTAAGATTCGTTGTACACGTGACACAACACTGGTGAGCAGCCCATGGTTTGTCCTGATCACAAATACGACAGCCAAAGTATAACGCATACGCAAGTTTTGTAATTTCACATATTTTTTTCCTTTGAAGTTTGAGTTTAAATCTTCCATAAACGTAATAGAAGTTATCAGGTTGATTCGCACACTTTCGATGTGAAATGACGATTTTCATTTTATCGAACCGATTCAATTCTACAGATCATGTGGCGATTTTCACTTTATAAATACATAGAACTGTAATGTATTAATGTATTTGAGGCACACGCAAACCAGACACGAACTTCACGCGCGCTTCGGGTACAGTTCCGCGTGACACCGACCGACTCGGAATCTGGCACCCCAACAGTAGGATACTTGTAGACTTTGATAAGATAAGGTTCTAAAATAATCCCTTTGGATGACTGGTGCGCAGTAGGAAATATGTTGGTGCTCATGACTTATTTTCCAATTATCCACTAAGACCTACTAGTAATTGAGGTCCCAGATGCGAGTATAAAACCGGCAATCTTCGAATAAGGAAGGTAAAAAACACGAAAGCGTAATTTTATTATCTCATGAATGAGGCTAAGATGAATTGAACAAATATTTTATTTTCAAATAGATTTTATGAGTATTGATTCTTGATATCTTACAGGTGCTATTTGAATGTATTGGCATTAATAGCACAATACGGTATGATACGGTATAAAGATCCGGTATATTAGAAAACTGTGACATGATTCGACGTTTTTTTTGTGATGTTCATAATTTACGTACAAAATTGTGTATAATGCGCACTCTACCTTCTTGGAAGTAAACATTTTGTTCCCTATTGATATAAACGCCGATTATCGACGGTGAGCGTGGGCACCTCTTTCACGCAGGAGACGCAACAAAGACAACGGTTTGCTGACTACTTACGGTGCAGATGCTGCCTATATTTCACTGTCGTACTCAAACATTTCTAGAAAGCTAGGCGGAGCTTAAAAACATTTTGTATTATAACTTCTATTGGAAAGAATGAAAATCAAATGTGAGAGCAGCGCTCACCCGTCGACCAAAGGGATGTTAAGATATTTTCTAATTAGAACTTTTAATCCCTTTCTCCAAGGAGAAATGATATGCTTGAGCATTCCTCTCACCAAGAGGTTTCCGACAAAGGCCGCCGCAGGACAAGAGGGTACGCGAGAGATTCTCCGCGAATCTCGCCAGCGCCGCCGTGCCCCGCCCCGGCCAACCACGACCCGCAACGCCCCACCCCGCCACGCGCTGACCCTCCCCGACCCGTCCCGCCCCGCTTCGCCCCGCCCCGCTTCGCTCCGGCCCGCTTCGCCATGCGCCGCTTCGCCCGGCCCTACTTCTCCCCGTCCCGCTTCGCCCCGCTCCGCTTCGTTCTGCCCCGCTCCTCCCCGCGTCGTCTGGCACCACCCCGCCCCCTGTTGCCGCCGCCGCCCGGCGCACGCGTTAGGGCAAAGTTAATCTGCAAGCGCTCGCGCAGCCTTTGAGGTGGCCGGAGACGCGCATTTCTTCCATAAGATTTCCGACGCGTCTACGGCGCGCGGCGCGGCGCGACGCGACACTTCGTTCCTTCCCTTGCAACGCCAGGTCCTTTGTGACGGCGGCCCGCCGCCGCCTCCCTCGCCTTGCCAAGCGCTCCGGGGCTTCTGCCCGCTCCCCTCCGTCACGCACTTCGCGGGACTTCGCTACGGCACAGGCAGCGGTTCTCAGTCGGCGCCTTGCGCCCCCCTGCCTCAACTACGACAGACTACTCCCTTGACTTTTCAGTGAGAAATTCCCACCGGAAAGACCTCGCTGGAGACTTCTAAGGGAACTTAATTATGGCTCACTCGGTTAGCTGTTATGAATAGTTTTCGTCGTTCCACAAGGTCGAAATTTCTATTTGGAGTTTTAAATTACCTTTAAAAATGGATTATCAAAACAGTTCATCAGATTAACATATCACCGAGTTTCATACTGAATAAAATTTTAAATTAGAGACACGACAAGAAATTATTTGGAAGTTAATCTTGGACTTTCAGATGTTACCGGTTGTAAAAGGAAAACGAATATGTTTATTAGTTTTCTTCACCAGCCTCTTGTAGAGTTACGGACATCCTTCAAATGGCAGACTTTTTTTATAATTTTCTCACTGTGTTTTCACAAGTGCTAAAATGACTCGATATGTTTCCAAGAATAATTCAATGAATAATACATTCGAGGGTCATTTCTTATTTAACCACGCATCCTCCGCGCTGTGGGATGGTTCCGTCGGAGGAGGCAAGATAGAGTAAAGAGAGAGAGCGCGGAGAAAGAGAGTACGGAGAGAGAGCGGAGACAGAGAGAGCGGAGCGAAAGAGTGGAGAGAGTGGAGAGAGTGGAGAGAGAGTGGAGAGAGAGTGGAGAGAGAGTGGAGAGAGAGTGGAGAGAGAGTGGAGAGAGAGTGGAGAGAGAGTGGAGAGGAGAGGAGAGTGGAGAGTGGAGAGAGAGTGGAGAGAGAGTGGAGAGAGAGTGGAGAGAGAGGAGAGAGAGGGAGAGAGAGTGGAGAGAGGGAGAGAGAGGGAGAGGGAGAGTGGAGAGAGAGTGAGAGAGAGAGTGGAGAGAGTGGAGAGAGTGGAGAGAGAGTGGAGAGAGAGAGGGAGAGAGAGAGAGAGAGGAGAGATGAGAGAGAGAGAGGAGAGAGAGGAGAGAGAGGAGAGAGAGGAGAGAGGAGAGAGAGTGGAGAGAGAGTGGAGAGAGAGTGGAGAGAGAGTGGAGAGAGGGTGGAGAGAGAGTGGAGAGAGTGGAGACAGAGGAGAGAAAGAGGAGAGAGTGGAAAGAGTGTATAGTGGGCGAGAGCTTCCGCCTAGTCTCACGACATGTGTGGTAGTGTAATATATGTAAGTGAAAGTGTGTGTAAGGAAGGGATGAGACTAGTAAAAGGAAGAGAAAAGAAAGGTCGCGCGCGGTTCATGGCCCGTGCTCCGGCATACGCCTGGTGTTAATCGTAGAATCCCAGGAAAACTACCGATCAGAGCAGCCGGCTTCTAAAATTCTTATTCAGTTGAATTCGACCTAGCTATCTACCCAGTGTCGAAAACTCGCCACCGTCAGTTCTCGAACCCTAAGTCGTCCGGGTCAGAGGCACTGCAGTGAAATCAGTTGGCATTCTGGCCATCTTAGCCGGATTTTCATATTCTGGATTGAAATGAGGAAAAGGAATTTTGGGGGGCTGGAAGCCGTCATTACCAGAAAAATGCAGCTTTTAGGGAAAGTGTAATAATGCACATATTGAACATAACATTTTAAATATCCCTAATGTACAGGGTGATTCATTAAGAGAGAAAATCAAGTCAATGAGGTCATTGCATTACGCTTGTCATGCATTACGTTTGCTCTCAGTGGCAAACAATTAAATTTGTGTAATGTATACTCATTTTCTCTTCAAACTACAATAAAATACATGATTTTATTTAATATCATTCTATTTGCACGAACTTTTGCAATCATACACGGTGAGTGTTTAACAACACGTTTCGTCATTGCGGGTGGCGTCATTTCCTTTCCCGTCACGAACAGTCAGAGCAGCGTCCTGTTACCGAGGGTTACTTGCCTGTCCTCGCGCGCTTCTGAGACCATTTCTTTGAAGACAGTGAAGAAGATGGCGGCTGTCATGCGGTATCGGCCAGAAGGCTGTCCTCGTGTAAATGGTGCTTTACGCATATTTACGCGATTAAAGTGCGGCAACCAAATTTCACATATTAATATGGACAAAAAATTGTATGGTAACGCAGTGTTTCATGATCTTCAGTTTCGTGTGGTAATTATAGTGTTTCTTTGATAATGTCAGTACGACGGCGATTTTAATCTTTTCCCAGGAATGCCATCATTGTGGCGAACAAGATACCTATATCGCGGGTCCGACGGTAATTTTTATTTACCCATTTTAGCCTTTCAGATTCAAAAAGTTACGGTATTAACAGGGAATCGTTAAGATGAATATTTTGGTCGCTGTAAAATGTGATATATTAAATAACAAAAATGCAATTGTATCGTAGCATCCAAACATAGCATCGGCCAAGGTAACTGCGTTACATCTACGTGATATTCATTGACAACTCCGTGGCAACTTTGCAAATGAGGTTGGAATGAAACAAAGAATGACGAGAAAAATTATTTTCCTATTGTGTGTTTTATATATTTTACATTTTACTACGGGTTTCAAAAATTTATAATTAACATATTAGATTATCTCCTCAGACTCCTAATGGACACATGCTACCTTTCCGTGGTTCGATCTCGGGTTTGATTCCCGGTCGGGGTAAAAATAGAGCTGTAGCTTTCCGTTATAATCGTCTGTTTCTAGAGCTATTTGACGAAAGAATTGTTCAAGCAGGCCAAGTATGCTAAAGACGGTGAAGGGAATAAGTCACATTTACCAAAAGTCTCCCTTACCCCTGGTGTGTATAATAAATAAAGTACGGATTAGGCCGAGGAATAGCAAAATTCTGATTCATCGGACCCTAAAACACCAAATATATACATTCATATTTGATTAGGTATCCTATTCTTTCATAAATTTAAAAGCATGATCAAAAATATTTTAAAAAACGAAAATTGTCAATGTCAGTCCACATTATAAAAGAAACGTAGGTGACACAAACGATTTGTAGTTTTCAATTTAATACATTAGAATAAGGCATGTTCAATCTTGAAGCACAAAATCATATGAGGCCAGTTTCATCAAAGTTGTTCAGTGGCAAAATTAATGTTTGTCATGTATTGCGAATATCAGCTTTCATTCAATATTTTCGGAAATATAGGAATAAAAATATAGTTTCTTTATCAATTCTTGAAGAATAAGAAGCAAAACCATAAAATTACATTTTATACAAACTGTGGCATTGAACATTTCGAAATTGAGATGCCAGTACACTTCCAACGAAACGAGTACAATTACACAATTACTCTAATGGATAGACAAAAAAAATTATTAAGGTAATAGAATCAGCTCCACAAACATACACAAAGAATTACCACAATTATTCTGATAATGTTGGTTTCCACGATTTTGCTGATATCACCAACAAATAATAGTGCAGTTTTCTGACCCTAATACGGGTACAATTAAAACGCTGCGATAAGTAATGATGAGCTCATAGTGCTAAACTTGCATGACAGCATTCAAGTTATAATGTACACTGAAGGGAAAACATCGATAAATGTATGCGTCCACATTCACATAAACAGTTTGGGTAGAATTATTTGCACTACGCATCATACAGCTTTTGCAGAAAATGTTTACAAAGAGCTCGGATCGACATCGACGCTACATTGTTTGAGGATGAAATAGAATCCTTTGAGATTCACCATTATCTAAATATGACTGTGTAGCATCGGGTAGAGAAAAGCAGGTTTCACAAATATATTAGGGAATTCGACTTCTTTTATTATTCAGTGACAAAAATGGCAATGCTGATATCATGGGCAAAGCAGCTCCTTCAAACATATGAAACATACTCCAATGGTTGTATACTCTATACACAATATTAGCGAATTAATTAAGTTATTGGGTAAAGGAAAGCAATAGAATATGAATACGATGCATTCTCCTGGAATTTAAAATAAAAACTTAATAAATTAAGAGTAATATTTATAATAATCCTATTGGTCATATTATCAATACATATTATCTACACATTATTTAGTATCAATAGTATTAGGTCAATTATTTACAATTTCAATTGTATTTCATTTTGTAAATGTTGTGCTTCTGCATTATTGAAGTTTAATAAGAAAGAGAAGAAGAGAAGAGTAATAGGGACACTATTTCTCTCCACGAAATATAGCTGAACGAAATCTAAAGAGTATTACGTAAGGTTTGTAATCGTCTTTGAACATACGAACATGAAATTGTTTAGGATTTTTTGCTAATAAGAAATATTTTAAATTTCATTGAAATTTAAAATGAATTTATCTTTTGTTCCAACTCTCTTTCTACATGTTTTTTTGGAAGTTGTCGTCTTCACTCGTTATAAAAAAAATACTTAAAATCTGACGTGAATGTTTTGAGAGTACGTGAAGCCTTAGCACTGGGGGCGATAGCTCAGCGCATCAACTGATATCACTGCAGCGCCTCGGGAGGTCCTAGGTACCAGTCCTGACGGAGACAGGATTTTCGATACTAGCGTTTCAGCTAGGTCCAATTCAGTCGCTGTCTGGAGGAGAATTCTAGCGGCCGGCTGCTCTGATCTGTAGTTTTCCGTGGTTTCTCCGATCAGAACCAGGTGAATGCCGGAGCAGTACCTCACCAAACGGGCCACGGACCGCGCGCGATCATTCCTTCCTCTTTCTTGTCCTATCCTCTCCCCTTACACATACACACACACACACACACACACACACACACACACACACTAACATGCACTACACTAACACATTCCGGGAGACCGGTCGGGAGCTTAGAACTTGTCCCGGCTGGGGCGGTGCTCCGCTGGATCAAAAGTGAAGCCTTACATATTCTCATTCGGACCATTGGTATTGATATAAAGGCGAATTAATTGATAATGATACGTTCTTAACATGGGATTCTTTCTTTTAACAGAAACGAATTTGAACTAGCATGAGGAAAATTACAGTATTTCACCATTTCGTGGGCGTTACTTCCACCCGAGTAGCCGAGATCGTTAAAGGGGGTTTGTCTTGACTGTCCCGGTCCGTGAAGTCGAGTGGTTTGAGTCTTGTCTGGGGTGTACATTAAGATAAACTGAAATTTCGTGTCATTTCTAGCATATATTCAAAAGCAGAAACACATCTTTTCAAAAAGTACCCATCACTGGTTTTACTACGTAGGATCGTGCTATGGAGCGTCTTTCGGCCCTTGGCACGACAACGCAGTCGGCACACTGTGGGCTCTCCCACTGCTCGTGAGATGACGCAAATGAACGGCACATTTTAGGCGACTTCATATTGCGTGTATTAACCGCAAAAGCGCGCCGT
Organism: Teleogryllus occipitalis; assembly: GCA_011170035.1. NCBI lineage: Eukaryota > Metazoa > Arthropoda > Insecta > Orthoptera > Gryllidae > Teleogryllus > Teleogryllus occipitalis. The sequence continues at coordinate 74,997 of BLKR01001828.1, read as the reverse complement.
CCGTTGGGGCGGGGCGCGGAAGGGAACCCTCCTCAAGGAAAAGGGTTTTTTCCTGTCGTTCTTCATACGATTAAATGGAGCTAGATGGTCAAGATTCTAAAAATGGCAAGGATAATTATTATTCATAACAGTTAAAGGCCTGGTTAAATCATATTTAAGGCTTATTTTAAATTCATAAGTTCTTAACTACCAAGACTTACGTAGTTGCCAATGTGAGGCTGTAAAATGAACTGGTAATAAACTTTTTTACGTTTATTTGTGAAAGTAAAACAATGGTAAATTATTAATTTTTCCACTTATTTATTACTCCACATTCTCACGGAAGTATGTCAACATACCGCATGCTAGTGCCAACCTACCCCAAGGCTTGTACCAGGAGACGTAGCTCAGAGCATCAACTGATGACACTGCAGTGCCTTTGATCGGGAGGTCCTAGGTTGGAGTTCGGACGGTGGCAAGATTTTCGACACTAGCTACAAAGTTAGATCGACTTCAGGAGAATTCTAGTGACCGGCTACTCTGATTGGCACCATTCCGTGTTTTCTCAGATCAATACCAGGCCAATGCTGGAGCAGTAACATCTATGTGTAGGGACTACGGACCACGCACGATCTTTCCTCCTCTTGCTTGTCCTATTCTCACCCCTTAGTTACACACACACACACACACACACACACACACACACACACTCACAGGCACTGCACTACCACACATATGAGTAGACCAGTCGGGAGCTTAGACGTTGTCCCGGCTGGGGTGGTGCCTCACTGGTGGGAGCTACCTGGTTGGGGAAAACCCCGCTAGTCGACAGGTAGGTTGGGCACCGAATCTCATCATCCAGCGGGGGAAGGACACCGCCATCTCCAGAAGGGAAATATTTGCTACACTTACGGGACTAATAACAGCAGTTGACGCGCCCGGAATCATTAACCATTCAAACCCAACGCTTGTTTCAACCAACCCCACAAATACAGCATTATGAACTTGGATTATTTACAGAATATATACTTTCCTTTCTTCTGTACTGAATTACATATGATATCAAAATGGTAGTATTTATACGTTACATTCTGCCTTTATAAAACAAGTATTTCGGCATATATAGGTGAATACATAATGCAAAATAGTGTTAGAAACTTACGCTGTGCTGCCATCTGCCTTAAAACAGTCAACTTGTTCCTTTAATTACATCTATTCCCATAGTATTTTATGTGGCATTATTGTGACAGAGTAATGGTTCCTGATCACAAAATATATTTCAGTGAATAAAAATTGAAGATATATATTTTCAAAGAAATGGTATGTGATATGGACGTCATTCTTAGAATCAGGACATTTAAATTACTATAAAAACATCTCAAAATTAGAACAGCAAAATCACTGTTGACATGTGTAATTTATTATGAAATAAAGTATAATTCTCTTGAATATCTTTAAAACATATAGTCAATTAGAAGCCATACTTACAGTTATGCGAAGTACACATTTTCAGATAAAGCAATGTTTTAATGCAGGAATTACTGTATTAAGTTAAGTTCAAGAGAAACAAGATTTGAAATTTTATATTATATTTTGTGACCAACTCTTTATTATTTTTATACAACAGATAAAAAGTATGTTACATTTTGATAACTTTGAATGGTTGGCAGTACAGTTTATATATTTTTAAGCCTCCAGAAGATGTGGGCTTCAATCTACATATCTAGCTTCTTTGTGGATATGCCGTTAAGCTACAGTGTAATGCCATTCGGAAGACAAGGATCGCTTTCCTGACTTAATAACTTTACAACACGCTTCCTGTATTCTCGAAAAATGAAATGTTGAAAAAGGATTAAATATTTTTTACACTCACTTCTAACATTACATTTTACGCACGTTTATAAAAACGATACTTTTTAGCGGTCAAGGTATACAAAAGCATTGCCTTATTTTTAAACAAAAAATCATATGTAAAAACAATAATAGTTTGCAAAACCCATTTAGATATTTATCTGCTTAAAAATCAAATTCATTTCAATTAATTTTATTTTCAAATATGCATTTTAAATACATTTATTTATTTATTGTGTTAAATATTTGATCGTTCAACTATTTTAACTATAATTTTAAACAATAAATGAAAAGTTACTAGAATAGTTACTAGTAGTTACTACTAAGTCAACTAGTACAATGACTCGAGTTACGACTATCAGCAACTATTCGCATCCTTCATCAAAGGCCATGAGATCTGAAATCATCAAAGTTTGATCACTCTCGTTAATCTACAAACGCAGAAAATGTTGGTTACACTTCCGTTAAAAAGTAATGTTTTTCGGATTCTCTCGGCTCTTCCTCACTGTACCTCGAGTGGTAAACTGCTCATCCGAAAAACATTTACTTTTCAGTCTTCATTCATAAATAACTATTACAGGCACCTCTTCCATCTTTACATCATCTTTATTACGTAACACGGGTTATCAATCTCGTCTGTCAAGTGAAACGTGTTACTGGATCCCAAATGTAACAAAACAGAAGTGACAGCTTATGAATCATTCAGAAGGCTATTTTCACTTACATTTTTTGTATTCTGAGAGTTGAGTATTATGTTTTCAGTAGCAGATTTTCCTCAAATTTCACTAATATATTTTGTATTCTGAGATGATATTCGCGAAACAATATGAAACATTATGCGCAGTCTCTGCAAAAATGACGTTCTTAAACTCCTCCGGGTTGAGATTGCAAATGAAAATGAAATTGCAGAGATTCATGTTGTCCTTGCACGTAATGTTGAAACCTATCTACACTTTTAGACAGTGCTACAAGAGGACACCAAAACCGGGTTTCGATTATCAGAGTCGGACTTCAAAGAAGACCACGTGACTTTACAGTTAACGATGCGTCATCCAGGAGTAATAGAGCTCACTGTTTGAATGGACGTGCCTACAGAAACTCTGATAATGGTCAGAAACATGCATTAGAAACGTTTCTTTCATTTCAACGAAAGAGTGGAAACGTAGTGCATGTATTGACAAGCACGCAGACAATGTGGTCTTGTTCATGGCTCTGGACACGCTAAGCTTACAGACTGACAAAAAATGACTGGAGTTTTGAAATTTTCCAGAAAAAGTTCACTAGCAAAAATTATCATTTTCGATCCTTTAATATGCCCCAAATGTTTGTAACATTTTTGAGTCATCCTGTTTTTATAAATATTCTGTTTGTATGTATGTGTGTTTGTGTAGTTAACTTTAAACCACGCGAGAAAAAAAATTAACCACATTTTGTGCAAATACTTTTGAGCGACAGAGAAAAAATTAAACAGGATCGCAATTCAAAATGTTACCATAAACTTATTTTTATTTTATAAAATCTGGCTTAATTTGGTTTAACTCAGTGCATGGCGTCTGATCAATCGGACGGTATTTTGTCAATTTTTATTTAATAAATTTTTCGACATCATGCATTTACATTGATTGAATCTTAAACGCTACGTTATGAGCTAATTTGGCTCACGCGTTTATAAGGAAAAATGGGATACATCACTCGGGATATCAAAATAAAAGCAACATTGCGAGAAGATTGATTCACTATGCGTGTGAAGTATAAGTTATAGAATTATTATGTCGAAATCATTGTACTAATAGCGTGACATTTTACATTTAATATTTTATATATAATATTATATTTTATATTTATATTAATAACTCGTTTCATATGAGGGCGACATACGTTATTTTCAGCATTTCCCTGAACACAGTTTTATTGTTCTGAATATAAGTGATGGTGGTAGATAGAAAGTTGTATTATATTTATGGTTTTGTAATGTGTTTGATTGACGACACACAATATTGAAGTCACATAATTAAGTTATAGGTGACGTGGATCGAATGCATCAGTCTGTAGCGACGTACGAACCAATATTTGCTTACAACGTCGATGCCTCTGTAGTACCTCTAGATATATGATTGGAGTACAGAAAAAGTAATGCAGGCAACTATTTCATGAACGTTTTTAATTTTCGCGCCTTTCCGTGGTTGCGAAAACCTGGACAAATATTCCAAGGAAAGTGTTACTAAAAGCTAAGGAATGATGTTCGTTTTGAGAAGTCAACTCACTGGTCAGATAAAAAGAAACAGGTGTGTTCTTTAAAGCTGTAAAAGGAAGTACGAATGCATTCGCATAAAATGCATTATGAACCTTTATCCAGCATGATTCATGCAATTCCATTGTGCCTGTCAAAAGAAAATGGGATTTGTAATTTTTTTGGTCTTGGTGCGTGTCACCATAACAGTGTTATCTGTAGCCTATAACCTCGTCTGCTCCCAACCTGTTGAAAGCTGCGACGGTTGCTTCTTTCGGCGTCTGCAACTCCACGTGTTCATTCAGGGCCAGGATATTTCTGCCCATGCGCTCCGCTGGCGCAACGATAGCCTGCGCCAAGCGTCCAAAGAATCTTAAGGCGTATTTATCAAAAACTATAAATCCAAATAACTATCTGAGCGTTGATTCATGATAAACTGACATAATTAACACAAAAACAAATATTTAAAAAAATATTTCAAAAAACAACTGTATGCAATAATGGATTAATGCAACCCGCAGAGCCGTTAAGTATTGCGGGATTGCCTACCAGCGGTCCAGGGAGATGCCTGATTGGAACGGGCATGTGCGAGAGGGCAAGGCGAGACAGGACTGAAAGGCGACGGCGAAGACAGCAACAGTGTGGGAGGCAGCAGCGACCGGTCTGGGCGGAGCAAAGAGCGAGAGCTTGACGGGGAGACCAGGACGGGACGAGTGGCCTTTGCACAGCAAGCGGAATGGTGTTAGATGGACGGGGGGGGGGGCGACGAGAGCAAGTAAATAAAACGACTTCCATTTTAGAATATGGAGAAAATCATTACTTCTCTTGCCTAAGATATGATTTCAATAAATAAACATTGCAGGGTTATAAAAATGCATATTTTTTCTAATGAACATATTTAAGGCACTAGTCAAGGAACATGATGAAAAATTCAAAAGGTTTTATTACGTTTTTCAATGTTAATTGAATGTCAATTGAATAAACAGGGCACATATTATGAAAAACGTTTCTGAGAGGTGCCTTAAAACTTCACGTTTCTGTCTGTTCTGTGGAAGTGTCTCAAAATTTGAAGCAAAGAGAGGTAGTCCACTTGTGAACTGCCCGAACCCCTGCTGTATTAGGTGAGCAATTTCAAATTACATCCACACTCACTAATAAACCACGCCATCCAGAAAATATAAAAATATAATATTACGTTACAGCTCTAAATGTAATGTTAAACAAAAGTTTATTTCACCAAAGGAACTGATAAATATGAAAATAAATCTCACACAAATCTCTGACAATATCAGCAATAAAATTTTGATAGACCTCTAATAGTACTTTCAAAGAATACCTAAAAATCAAAATTAAGAGGCGGCTTTCATCCAATATTTCGAAAAACAACAACAAAAAATAAAGTTCTCATCACAAAATCAAATAAAAGTACAAAAGTATGGAAAACGAAGAGCAAAGATGCAAAACGTGACATGTCCATTGTAGGCCAAAAATGAGTTATGCTAAGATGTGTGTTAATTTTGAAGAGCTTTATACTCCCAGACCATAATTTTCACGCAAAACGCGACGCGTCTCCTAATAAATTCAGTTTAAAACGACTGTTTTCTCACAAACCAGGACATGTCCACTTTGAAATTTGGGCATTAATTTCATAGTATTTTCATTCATAACGTGACATGTCCCTTCGCCACTCGCGTTGTCTTACTTGTATTTCATTCCAAACGTGACATGTCCACAATCCCTCTCTTTATGATTTTATTGTTATTTCCCATGTTGGTAGCAAATAAGGGGTCATTTCTCGTATATTTGGAGGGAAAGATACATACACTTGATTTGTATTTTTAAAATTGTTGCATAAAAAGAAAGGCATTTCTAGACTTCCTGTCTTGAGTCCCGATGGGTTGGGGTTTCTTGTGTCTGCGGATTTTCCCCACCCGTTCGGGCACAATGCACACCTTTTCCTGGTATTTTGTCTAATCCTCACTTGCAACATTTATAGCAGTAACGGTTCAATATCCTGCAATTTCCCAACTGCGTTTTTTAGAAAATCAGCTGCTTACCACGAAAGAGACGAAACAGTGTTATTTCAGTATGTGAAATATTTTGCTTCAATATTGCTATTTGCTGGTCAGTTAGTAGAAAATATTATCACACGTTGATTAATTCTAAGTCGTGGAAATGGAGGTATCTGTTAGTGATATTAGCGAAGATTTCAGAAAAAGGAAGATAAACATTACGAAACGTGAAGCGACCAAACCTTTAAGGTAGGGAAGCATGACTTTTAAAAAAAAATATATGTAAAAGTTAATTGTTTATTGATAAAAGGAGAAAAAATGAGGTCGCACTTTTTTCACCAAACGTGTCAATGAATTATGTAAATGTATAGTATTAGATGGAAGGATATTGTTGCGTTAACAATAAATAAATTACTTTTTCTAATAAAATTTTGCAACAATGGCTTTGTGTTAAAATTGAACAAAAATGCATAATCGACTAACATAATTTCAATATTTATTGTTGCAGGTACGCAGGCACAAATCTCAAATCAATTACAAACAGACCGTGCAAACAAGATACAAAATCTCTGGCTGGTACGCAGATAACAAAGTGCGCTCTAAGAGCATGGTTTTACAGAACGCCAAATAAATTTGATCAAGATCGTAAACTTTGCTAACTAAACACCCTCTTGTCGTGGGGGAACCTCGTAAAAAGCGACTTAGGATAGCAACGCCAGAGGAAAAGAAGACGCCAAAAACAATTTCTGTTTTGTATTTGTCGCTGTCTGCTCGGAGAAAAGTTCCAGTATGTCAAAAAGTTTTTGCAGAAGTTTTCAGAATTTCACGGACGAATATGAACGATATTTCCAAAACTCTTCATGAAGGTGAAACACCGAAGGAAAATAGAGGCGGCGACAGAATATGAAGTAAGTCTGCTGAGAAGAAAGCTAGTGTACGAAAATTCATTGGCAAACTTAAAGGTACCGAAAGCCACTATAATAGGTTGAAATCAAAACACATTGATTTAGCACCCAACCTTAACATTTCCAAACTTTGAAAAATGTACGACGCGAGCGTTGAAAATAGTAGTATGAGAGTATCATTTTCAATGTTTAGATCAGTCTTCATATGTGATTTTAACATTGGCTTTTGTTCTCCTGCTTGTGACACGTGTTCGACATGCACAATGTTAAAATATGAGATTAAATATGAAACGGATCCTAAGCGAAAGTGTGATTTAATGATGCAAAAGAGTGTATAAGCTCCGCGCAAAAGCATTTTATGAGTTATGAAAACAAATTCCTCAGATTCTATTACTTTGTACTTTGACCTAATGCAAGTACGACTTCTCCCAAAAACACCGATACAAGAAGCTTTTTTACAGTCGTCAGATTAGTTTTTATGCTCTCTGCTGTGTTGATATGGGATCGCAGCATCCTGCACTTTATACTTGCGCTGAAGACCAAGCTGGCCGTGGTGCAACAGAAGTAGCATTCGCCTTGCTTAATTATCTCCGTTCCCTAAACCTGCACACAACGAGAGTTATTACAATTTTTTGTGAGGGTTGTTCTGGCCAAAATAAGAATAGCCACGCCGTCCACACCCTAATAGAGTCTCCTCACTTTGTTGAGAGCAAATTAATAGTTTTTCCTGTAAATGGACGCAGTTTTGTCAGCAGAAAGGGGTTTTGGAAGAGTAGAAAAGAAGCTGCGTAATGAGTGCGTTATCAGCTCTAAAAATCAATATCACACAGTATTCTCGGAAGTGGGTGAAGTGAAGACATTAGGGAATGAGTGGAAATTATTTGATGTTAAATAACTTTCTCAGAAATACAAAAAAGTTCATGACATCAATGAATATAAGCGAATTTGTATTTCGAAGTTCATAGGAAAGAAAGAAATGCAAATTAAAGTGCAAGCAATGACACTATAAGATGGATATGGAAACTGAATGTCATGTGAATTTGCTGAAACCAGCAAAACGAGTTTCCATTGAAGTGTCTGTCAGTGGGTTTCGGGAAATAACAACCATTAGTAATGGTATTTCAGAGGAGAAGAAAAATGATCTTAAAGAATTGTTGGAAAAACAATTTGGTAAATCATTGCGTAGTATAGAGGAACTGAAATGGTGTGATTCCATTTTAAATAAAGAAGAAGAGGATCAAGGAAAGGAAGATTCAGTGTGTGAGTGTTGTGATGAAGATGATATTGCACTATATCTTTAAAATTGTTTATTTGTAAAATGTACTAAAATAAGTGCAACAACAAATCCCTATTTTATTCTTTAATATGTTCAAATTTATTCATTGGTAAATCAAAAGAATATGTTAATTTTTACATTATAATTTCATGAATTTCAATAAAAATAATTTTTTCTAAGCAAATGAAGACATGTCCAGCTGTTATTCAAAGCATGACATGTCCTTCGTGTTTATTCAAAACGAGACATATCCGACACGAAACTAGCTCTAAAATTGAACCAAAGCAGCTACAAGGTGCGACCGATCCAGTTTGCTTACGCAACTGCACACTTCTTTTATATATTAATCTGTAGAATGTATAATTATATCGATTAATGTATTTCCAGCTCTGACGATGATCGCTACGCGATCGAAAAGATCTTAAGCGAAATAGAAACGATACCAGACAACCTCTGTTTATTTAATTTGAATTAATAAGGTATCTACATTACCAAACCGTCTAATTAAACCGTCTAATTAATTGAACCAAATATAAAATCTTTAAATTTTATATTAATAATACACTTAGCTATCCCTATTATGTAATTAAGAATTAGTACAAATAAAATATTTGCATAATATTAATTCTATAACATTTTGCATTTTTCTCGAAAAGGAATTAAGTGGACATGTCACGTTTTGAATGTTTGTTCGTCTACTGAGGGATTAATTTATTACCATCACTATGAAATATTTTAGAGAACTTAATAAAACAATATACAATTATTTAAATAAAACACCAATTATACCTAAATTCCAGTTTGGATACATTAATAAAAATTCAACCTGATACTACTTACTCAAGCCAACAAGTAACAAATATTGAGCATTCGGCGACAGAAAAATCACAATTGTATCCTAAGAATACTCTCATTCGCAATATATCGTAACTTAACATGTACACATTACAAATGTCAACTACAAACCATATTCAAATTGCTGAATTTACAAATGACAGTAATTTACAAATCTGTACAATCAATAAAAGAAACTAGTAAAAATACGTACATCTAAAAAAAGAGGCAACTAATCAGCAATATGGAAAAGTAAGCTAATCCTAACACAATCTACTGTAAAATTGTTCTCGCTAAGGCGAGAATACTAATTTCTACACCTCTCACTTTTTTATATAAACGACAACACAATTCGACGCACTATCATTAGTCAGTTAAATATCCCGAGCTACATTTAGAAAATAAACTGAACTTAAATTCACATATTATAATGCAAACACAACGCACAAAAAGCAAAATTTAACAACTAAAATCCTTCAACTAAAACCCTGCACAATCTCCAAAAGCTGACAATCCATAAAAACCACACTCACACTTTACAAAAACATAATAAGTTCACTAATGTCATAAACATACCAGGCCAGTGCATCAATCACAATTACAAATAAACTTCTAGAAATACAACACAAATTCCTCATATTAGCTATAAATACACGATGGTTTATAACGATCAGCCTAGTACCCAATTAAATAAGTATATCACTCATCCCCAAATATATTGCCCGTCTTTTGAATTACTTTTATTCCAACATTCATTCCATAGCATACGTAATCAACATTTTACTTGACTCGGATTATTTTCCACAAGAATCAAAAATAAATTTCCGTTCAATACTTAATCCTGATCGTTTATTGTGAACTGTATGTGCTCCCATTTTATTCTGAGGAGTAGAGATAACCCAATACAATAAGAAAATTTGCACTGGGCTATGTATTACCCAATAAAAAATAAAACAAAACTGACATTACTCATCCTTTGCGGAATATTTATTTATCACAAATAACTTTCAGGCAGGAAGAGGTAAGAATTCTCTCAAAAAGCAAATGTCTTTATTTACATCCCCTCCACTCCCCACCTTAACCCATCCCGCTCCGACCCGTTCTGCTCTGTCCCTCTTGTCCACTCACCAACAAGCCCAACACGGCCCCGTCAGCGCCACATTTCATCCCTCTAAGTCCTCCCCGCTCTGCCCTGCCCTGCCCTGCCTCGCCCGGTCCCTCCCCCCACTCCCTGCGCGGGCCCGCAATTCGTAATCACTAAATGCATTGCGAGTTGCATTAAAAGAAACATTTATTCCGCCCTTCACAATATGCCTCTTGAACGATTCCTTCTCAGAGGTTACTTACATCGAAATAGGAACCTATATTGAAAATTCCCTGGTTTTCGCTTCAACAGTTATGACTGCGTTGATGTCAATCAGGCAGTTATTCCTCTCGTAGACATTTGTTTACTCGTAGAGATTTTATTACTTTTTTGGTACAGTCAACCGAAAAATTTTTTTGTCGATTCAGTTTTCTGTCAATTACTGTGTTTAGCTATGTGTAGGCCGATATGACGTAAAAGTCTGAACTTGCTTCAGCAATTGTTTCCCTACATCATGTTGCAATACGGACTACCGAGAAGTGTTGTCGTGTTCTTTTACTTCTGATCTTCTTTTGACACGTTTCAAAACAACGTTCTGGAGCAGAAAGAATATCGTGTATGCTCTTCTTTATTCCCGTTGAATTCGTCTCTCTCTCTATGACAGGCTTTGCTCCCATATTCGGCTTCAAAAATAGACGGCTGAGCTGCTGTTTGTTTGCGCCGTCTCCTTGCATGTCTGGGTGTTGCGGGACAGCAGATAGCGAAGGCTTCTGTCCGTTGCCGGGAAAACTGGGCGCAGCGAGGGAAGCGCGAGGTGACGGGGGAGGGGGCGCCAGATGCAATGTGTTCGCAAGACTCCGCTTCAAGAGCGAGAGCGGCATTGCCTATCAACCCTCCTCTGGAGCTGTGAACAAAACTACAGGGTGTACGGCCAGGGGCGCTAGTGTTGACTTCACTGATGTTGCGTAACGTTCGTCGACTATGCACGATAACAATCTGTTCCATTTTGGGAACATGAAATACTCGGGAATCAAGCATAAATAATTATTTATAATTACATGTCCATGAAAGAACAGTGGTTGTATAAAGCGCGAATATAGCGCAGTCTATTTCACCGTGCGTGGCAACTTGTGTCCCGCGAGCTCACGCCTGACGCGCGCGCCTTCTCAATAACTTTGATAGCAGTTTTTTTTATTTCCTGGAAGAAGATGCAAAGATAGAGCGCGCCTCTGCGTCGCTACGGGTTTATACGGGAGTTCAAAGGCTCTGTGGAGCAACACGAGTGGCAAATACGTGATACGCGAGAGATCTCCTACGACTCGCGACGGTAGTGCCTCTAGATACAGAGTAACGCGATCTGAACGGTCACCGCCATTTAATATCCCTTCACCGAATAGTCCCACTAGACAGCTAACACGAGTTGAGAAAAAACGATAACAATTGAAGGCGTTATTGATATTTTCGAGAATATTAACAGTCGCATGCCAATGCCATTCCGCCACTCGAGGAAAACTAATGAAGGAGGGCCAACTGCAGACTCCAAAATAAATTGCAATATAACTGAAGAATAACTTTATGTATTAATAAACGAATGATACGACGATCCGGGTTGTCGGGATAGTTAAGGCTGTAGTTCCGTGGCAGTCTTGAACCGGATTGCGTGTTCCAGTCAAGCTTCGCGCATGTTTGTGTTTGTGTATGTCTGTGTGTTTGTGTGGTCCCTTCATCCTTCATTATTATCCTTATCATGCCATATCCCATTCTCTCAGGACTAGCAACCCTGGGGGGTAAAAAATGGATACAGCAAAATGCTGATTCCCCAAAATGGAGTAACATACACTTCCCACGGGATACATCTCGGTAAGTGCAGTGTATGTCCGCGTGGTTCTATACGGTCAATTCGCGACCCCCCTCTCAAAAAACAACTAATAATACACGAATTTAGAAATATATTGCAAGCTTGTTTTTCCAATTTGTATTAAAATTATTTTTAGTTGTTGACAAGGGCATATATATTTCAAACGTTTTCCTTTACCCCTGCGGTCTTTCCACAGGGGCACTTGCTATTTTTTGAAGAACTAGTTCAACATTCACTATGTTACATTGCACAATTGTTCTCCACATCATCAGATAATAAGATTTCAACGTGGTAATAAGCAAGCTTGGCTGTAAGGGAACGCTGGAGTTTCCTTGACGCGATTACGCAAGGCAACGGTTTCCAAACATTTCATATGCGTAGGAAACGAAACTAATATTAAGGGTTCAGAAACGAAGTAATAATAAAAGTCCTAAATGATTAAACAGTTCCCTAAACAAGAGCAGTGATTTACGGTTTGGGTAGGAAATAGGGACATTGAGGTTGACTCCCCCTTTCCCCATGTGCGACTGTTAATACTGTTCGGGTTATTATTGGCTCCCAAATCATACAATATCGCCCGGTTCGAACACTCCTTGAACTAGGTACAAAATAGCGGAATCGGCGGTGCAAAGGAATACGCTACTCTCTGTATCTGTATCTCGGACTGTGCAGCAGGAGGAGAACGCGCCGCGGCATGTGTGTGGCAACGGGGGGGGGGAGACAGGCGATCACACGATCCGGCGGAAGAACTGTGAAGCAGGTAGAGGATTCCGGAGTATCTCTGTGATCCTCGGATAGGAGAGGCAACGAGAGACAATTTTCGTTGATTTAACGTTGTTTTTTTTTTGCGTTCTCTTGTACCTCATTCAAGAATTGTTGCATGCGGCGATGAAACTAGAAAGATTTGCGATCCCTTCGTAAACACTGAAACAATCTCTTTGTAAATGACAGTTTTTCACGTTATTAAGGTTGTTTTATGTTTATGAACCGGATTTTGTAATATAGAAAATTAAAATTGCATCCAATAAACGCTGTTTAGAAGCACTACATAGTTAGCAGTTATACAACATGTCTTTTGTATACCGGGCACATTGTTCTAGAAATGAAAAAAAATCGGAAAGTAAACAAAAACGAATTTTTCATCCGGAACCGAACGGTTCAATAAAACGGTGAAACCTCACATGCATTTAGGAGAAGCACAGCGATAGAAACGAAGTTTTCCACTGAAAGGCGAGATTTCCCCCGGCCTCACTACGAATGGAGAAGCCTTTCGTGTGCGGCCGTTGTCGAGCCCCGCGGCTGGCGGCGGGGGGAGGGGGGGGGCGTTCGCATGCGAGAGGGCGTTTGCGCGACCGGGCCCGGCTGGGGCCGCGCTGAGTGCGGGATGGGGGTAGGGCTGGGATGGGGCTGGGATGGGGCTGGGATGGGGCTGGGATGGGGCTGGGATGGGGCTGGGATGGGGTTGGTTCGGGGCGCGAACGCGGGCGGGCCCGGGCTGACGCCGCGTAATGTGAACGACAAACAGCGCCCGGCGCAAGGTTTTGCGGCCGCACGAGGTTATCGAGGCGCGTCCATCCGGCAACGGCAGCAGGGGGGCACGGGAGCGGCGGGCGCAGCGACGCGATTGCACGGAGGGACCGCTCGTAGCAGCTCGGGCAAGGGTCGACCTGGTGCTGGTGAGGGAGTGGAGAGGCGGCAGACATGAAGATGGTGCCGTTGCACACCGGAGTGGCCTTGATGACAAGTGGCGGCCACCGAGTACAACGGATCAACGGTCCTTTTTTCTGTTCATCTCCGCAATGGGCTCGGTTTGCCTTTTAACTATCAAGCTTCACTGCATATAGGGATAGTGACCATCGTACGTGAGTCGAGACTCCACTTCGTTTGTGGTTTGCTCTGTTGAGGTCGTGGGTTCTCTGATCGTTTCGTTTCCGTGGTCTCTCTGACGAATATCAGGCGAATACCGAAGGAGTTATTTAAAAACGGTCCACGGACCGCACACGATCTTTCCTTTCTCATTCTTTCCCCTTCCTCACCCGTTACATACATCCCCAACACTTTTACTTACAAGAACTACACTACCACACATGTCGGGAGTCCAGTAGGGATGTGCCCTTGACTGTTATTTTCAACAGAAACCATTTTGAATGGTAAGTTTCTCCGCAGCTAATTAATCGTCATTCATTAATAAATAATTCGTCATTATTACACATCATATATCACAATATTCTTATATTTTATTGTACACACTACAATAAGTTTGTCCTTTAAATTCAATTCGGCCAATATCTTTGTTAACTTCTTTTTGTCTCATTGCTGACTAGGTGAGATCATGGAGCTATGAATATTTCTATCTCCATGGGTAATATCTACTAATATTTCCCAAAGTCAGATAAAATAAATGAGTTACGGTCAAATGACTCGCCTTATAACATTTGATATTCAACAGTTATTACCACAAGCTGTAGGTAAGCAAAAACACAGTTTCTCTTTCTCATTATTTTTGGCACTCGTTACTTCACTATGCACAAGTTGCATAGTCGAAAGAATATTCGCAATCTGAACCCAAATCCCGAATCACTTTTTTTAGTATCATTCTATACACATTTGCTACACATCGTATCAATTACTATATTTCCTTGGCAGTTCATCCACTCTCGTTCATATCAGCTGTTTCTCTATCCAAACATGTTTGGAGGAAGTGGTGCATGCAAGCGCCGTATGGTAGCTGCACAAGCTTTACGGTGCTACGAACGTTATTCATTTTGCCTCGTTTAACTATTAGCAATCGCCACAACTGATTTAATTCTTATCAGTCGGCCGTGTTAGGTTGATCATGGACATTTTATTTTTCAACTGTTATTAATAACAGTTTTTTCGAGTCGACTCCTATTGCGAAAACAGTTATTGAAAAAAAACCCATCTATTGTCCAGTCGGGAACTTGCAGCCATTCCCGCCTGAGGCGATGTTAGACAGATAGAGATACCTGGAAAAGGAAGCTTCCTGAAGCCAATGTATAGTGCGACGAAGTATCTCGTGTTCTAGAGGGGGAGAAACTCCGCCACCTCCAGGTAAAAAACATACACTAAACTTATGGGTATAATGACTATTGCAGTTAACGCGCCTGAAAACAAGATAATAATTCATTCAATCGAGAGGTCGAGTTATGTGGGTATTCTAAAAGCAAACGTCTATGAATTACACCACAACATTGGAAAGTATAAGAGGCGATTGGTTCATTGGTAGCATACAGTGAAAATGTTTACATTTTTATTGCTAGAAAAATTTCTTTCAGTATTAAAATTGCCATTTGGTTTTTGATACTTCAAAACCATTTAGTTTCCTTTAATCGATTTTATTTTCTAATTTAAAAAAATATTTCATGAAAAATATTAACGGATTGATGGTGGTTAAGCAAGTGTCTAAGCTAAAAAGCAAGCGCACTAAGTATCAGACAGCAAAAGTCACCCGAAAATTTAGAGTCGGGTACAGATGGAGGAATAGATGTCAGATCTTTTTCCTTCTATCCGTGTCGACACTGAACATACGGACATTTCCGCAAAACGGGATTCTGAAAGCTTGCCTTTTTATGGACGCAATGGGCCGTGATGGAAAGAAAGACAGAAGGCGAGGAAAAGAAAAGTATAAAGATGGGAAAGCCACAGAAAAACAGAAGACCTTTGAAAGAATGAAAAAGAAATTGAATGTTGGTGGCGGTGGAGCAGTGAAGCTTTCTGAGGGGAGATTTTATATTTTATGATATTACCAAGGGGTTTTATTGGCAATCACATGGAGGTAGAAAAATAAACTGGGCGTGTGTGATACGTACACGAACTTGTAAACACGTGACAACAGTAATTTATCTTACTGAAAAGATGAGAGGCACAACTATTTAATACACTTGCCAGTGATGAGTACATAAAACCGAGCTGCTGCTTTATAACAATACGTATGAATTGTTTTTGTAAAATTTGTCAGATTATTGTATAACGTCACGATTTTTTCTTTTCTTTTTGTCAATATGTGTATAATATGTTATATATTAATAATATATGTTAATTATTATTATATAATAATTATTATAATTTTATATATATATATATATATATATATATATATATATATATACAAATATTATATATTTATAATATTTGTATATATTCGTGTAGATATATTTGAATATTATTTCTTACAAATATTGTTAATATTATTAAAATACATCGTTGTTTACCAGAAGTTACCCATATTCGAAATTAATAAACTTGCAATTTACGAAATTATCGTGACAGTGTTCAGGACTCTCCCCAGACCCATTTTTTGTTTCAATCACGTGACTATTTCAATGGAACAAACATGTTGAATTATAACTTATCCATAACATAACTTATCCAAGAGTGATAATTTTGACTTTTCACACCCGCAGACACGTTTGTGTTATAAATTGTACATCTGTACAATTCTTGCACTACAACTACCGACTACTTTCTACCACTACCGAGGCACTGCAGGCCAATGGATCAAACCATATTAGCAAACCATAGCCCAGTAGTTACCCTCCAGCACATTAAAGAAAACAAAATCTCTTCATACTACTCCTGCCCTCGGATGATAAATTGTGAAGTCGCGCAAGGATCCATACTTGGGCAAATAGTATTCCTAATAAACATAAATGCCATGCCTTTGGATTTAAGAAATAAGAAAATAATTTTGTTTGCAGATGACACAAACATTATTATCAAAGCAAAAACACAACAATCATTAGAAAAAAACTCAAAAGAACTTGCATGCACTAGTAAAATGGTTTCAAGACAGCAAACTCACCATAAACACTAGCAAAACAGTCTCTCTAGATTTCATGAATCCCCGATCCAAAGGATAAGTCTCACAGCATTTGCTCATAAATAATAACCCTGTAACGATATCCCATGAATCAACCTTCCTCGATCTAACAATCCAAGAAAACCTAAACTGGAATGTTCACATTTCAAATCTTAATAAGAAGCTCACCAAATCTTGGTATGCCCTATACACCCTCAGGTCAAGCTCCAACATTGAGACACTTCGGACAATGTATTTTGCAAACGTGCACTTACACTTGAAATATGGAATAATATTTTGAGGAAGTGCTCTTGAAAGCTCTCACACATGTATTATCCAAAAACGAATACTGCGAACAATGACCAGCACTCATTATCTAGAGTCTTGCAAACCCTTCTTCAATAAATTAAGGATTCTTCCACTAACATGCATGTACTATATATTTGAAATAGTGGTATTCACCAAGAAGATTCTCAGGGAAAACAAAGACACTTTTACTCTAAATTCTGATGTACACAACCACAACACTCGTCAAAAGGATAACCTACAGGTTCCCCTTTCTGAAACTAGACTTTATCAAAATAGTACTCTAATTGCAGGCATTACACTTTACAACAAATTGAGCCATGATATTAAAGACATAAACACAATACATACATTTAAAAATAAATTGAAAGCTTTCCTGCTTAACAACATGTTCTACAATGTGAAGGAATTTACAAATCACAACACTACTTCCCTTAAAAAATGAAAATTCTTATCCCGTTTGACTTTTTGTTTAATGTTGACTTCGAGCTGAAGCAAAGAAAAAAGAACTGACATATCCAGTCCTGTCTCTGTTAAATTGCAGTTGGACTGATGTAGAAGGAGAATGCCAGACCAAAATTCTATTTCCTTCACCCTGAATTTGTTAGATGCATTAGGCATCGTTAACAATAATATTGTTAAATCATTTATAAATGAATAGTATTGTTGTTATTAGAATTGTTACTATCATTAGTAACAAGTATTGTAAGATCAGTGACACCAACTCGATCAGGGTTTCTGTCCAGTTTCCCTTGATCCTTCGAGCAAATGCTGAGGTGGCCCACTTTTTATGAATTCTGGACTATAAATATAACTTCACTCTGCCGAAGTCTTCTTGAGCTCCCTTTTGGTATACATAAGAGGAGTGGAGGGTTAAAAATTGTTAGCAGTGTATTTCAAAAGCAAAACTGAATGTCTCTTCCAGTTCTTTCATATAGAGGTGAATATTCCTTATATTCTTATATTAAATACTGCTTTACCTTCACTCATAATAGTGTATAGTAAGAGAAAACTAAAATCCGGGGCCCAGGAAAACTTGTGCACCTGTACACATCATATCTGATTCGTCATACACGATTGAAATTGTATATGTGACTCAATAATTAATAATTAATAATAATAAGTAATTATTAATAATTAGTAATAATTTATTATTATTATTATTATTATTATTATTATTATTATTATTATTATTATTATTATTATTATTATTATTATTATTATTATTATTATTATTATGCAAACCTCGTAACTTCGTCTTACGAAATTTTTTCAAGAGAACAAAAAACTTGTTAATAACATACTTAAAAGAGTAGAACAGATCCTGCCGTTTGAACTGTGTAGTATAAACTTAGTATTGGTAGATTAATGTAATCTAAAGTACTGTAATGAATTTCTCAAAATTTGAAGTTTCAAAGTTTTGTTCTAATATTTTCGGCTAAAATTGAAATTATGAGGTTTTCGTTGCCTAGTGACATCTAATTCTCATAGACCTATATAGGTTGTGCCTGAATAAACAACAATGCCTGTGTACCAGTCTCATTCGCAGATTCGGAGCTCGGCGATGAGCGTAGTTTTTAGAGATGGATAGCCCACTACCAAGTTTCTCGGTCTCCTTTTGGACAACGCCGCACGTGTGCGCCAGGGTCTGTGATGTAGGTGGTTTTGGTTCAAACCCAGGATCTTTGAAATAAAAATACAATGCTCTAATAAATATGCAAACGATCACATCAAAACACATACTTATTATTTTTCATACACTTATTTTTATTGCATTTGTACTTATCTAAATTTTGTTATGTGCTACATGTTAAATATTTCAAATTGAAAGCTGTAAAGAAGGAAATATCGAAAAACTTTAACAAAAAATTTACGAACAACTTACGTTACACCCAATTTACTCCAGTTTATTACTGATCTACTTACGAAGCGTTTCCTACTCCCGTTTTTCAAACCAGTGCTCTAAAGTGCTGTTTCTTTTCTGAGATAAATCGTGTAACTTCCGGATCATGAGTTTTCAGACGTCGATCTCTGGTCAGCTCCATACAATTCCCAGCTAGCCTTGTGTTCCAGCGGATCCCCGACCATTCAACGAAAGCAGCGCTAGCGCTGTACGGGTTGCAGCAGTGAGAGCTGCGCGGTCGCACCAAAAAGGGCAAGGCAGCGCGGAACGGAACAGGCGCAAGCGGGTCGAGTGCGGGGGGGGGAGGGGTTTCAGGGCACAGAACACGACGCGCGCCGAGGGGGCCTAAGAGTCGGGCAAGGCCGGGAAGGATCACGACAGCGCCAACGCATGACAGGGCCGAAAGAGAAAAGGGTGAAGTGGAGGCAAGAGAGAACAAGGAAATGAGAAGAGACGCGAGGGAGGGTGGGAGTGGGGGAAAGGGAGGTGGAGAGACCGGATCGCTGGGCGTCGCCACCGCTGCCTCTCTCCGACGGATATTACGACTTACGGTGGTGGGTGGCCACGAGCAAGTGGGGCAAGGGCGGGGTGACGCCGAAAGTCAACATCACTAACGGGGTCCCAGAGTGCGTCGGCGTTCAATCAATACGGTATCTGAGGTACACAGAGATAACGATGTGAACAAGCAAGGCCGATTTCAGCAAGGAGAAACGCCACTCATATTCTCACCGTTTTCTTTTCTTTTGGTATTGACATTGAATGCGTGCATCATTTTTTTTACTTCACCATCTAATGATTTGAATGCATATAGATGTATCGAAGTCCTTCAATAGGGTACAAATATGAGCACATACGTAAGAAACACTAGTATTTCAGAGACTACTTCTGATTTTTACATATAACTTTAACATTCTACGGTCTTCTTTCTATTTTATTCAAGACTCCAGAACATATTCTATGTTAATAATAATGATTTATCTCGCACTTCTCCCAAGCAGCTAATAGTGTCTTGCCTGCAGATGTTAAAACCATGGGCTTAAAGAAAATAAATAAGACTCTCCTGGTAGTAAAGTGAGCCGTGGAAAAATGTAACAAAGATTTTACAGCGATATGGAATCTACATACTAGAAGGGAATGGAGAATGCCGAAAAAATTCTTGAATAGCGAAAGGGGATAATTAAAACTTCTAATAAAGTGACCACTGCATGCAACAGTATGACCGGGATATGAAAGAGTGGTTAGCAATCCCACTTGGAGCTGAGATGATTGCAGGAGGACTCTAGAACTTTCCTAAGAAAGAAGTCTTAGAAGCTTAAGGCCTTAGAAGCTCAAGGTAAGCTCAGTTTTCACTGTATATCATACAAACAGTGCCTGTAAACACACGTTGACACATCGTTGTAAACACACGACAGAATAATCTCTTTGCTACACTAAAATCTCCGTAGAAAATATGACTTGTAGACAAGTACTACGAATTATATTCAGGGAATCACAATGAAGATACCAAACTTTAAAATGCCAACGTTTTGGTTTTTATTAAGCCTTCATCAGAACTATAACATAAAAATTTCAGGTTTATGTTGCGACCAATTTTCACTTAACAATATATTAGAATTTTGTAATGTGAATGAAACAACTTACTAATTTAAATTGAATATTGAGGCCAAAAAATCTATTTTTATATATAAGGTAATTGTTACACACAATAAATTAATTACATAACTTTATTCTACATGTCTATTCCGAAGGCCTTTAAGCTATTAAAATACTTACATCTTAAAGCAGTCTAATCTTTCGAATTTTTGCATTCACCCCAGATGGTCTCCATCGCATCAAAGCCGCAGAAAAGAGACCTTATGATACGGCAAAGGAAAAAATCCTAAAGGAGAGAAAAACGTGCCGTCAAAGGGCGAGCGCATGCTGATCTTGCAAACCCTTTCGAAACTATTTATTTATTTATTTTCTGATGCGGACGTCACACACTCTTTGTCTTTGGCCTCCTCAGCACCTGAAATGAAACAGCGCATCCTCATCTCTACGCTTGTTTCTCGGACACCACTTCCATTTGCATACTAATATGCTCATTTAATTACATGTTGATTTATTTTTTGTTTATTTATTTACTTATTTATTTACTTCTTAATTAACTTCATTACTTATTTATTTACATCTTAATTAACTTCTTTACTTATAAACTTACTAGCTTAATTATTGATTAAGTTAATAATTGTTCACTTACATATTTCCTCTACAATATAGGCTCCTCTCATACTAGTGACTAGTGCCATTTTCCACTTTCTAATTAGTTTCCCTAATAGGTCGAAAGTTTCCAAAAATTTTTCCTAATTATTTCATGAAGTGATAGAGCCATTAACATCTAATATGTTGTAGGCAAGCAATATGTTTCCATGTGGGTGTAATAGTTACCCGGTCCTAAACTACGCGTATCCCTCTACTGCGTACCTGCTATTTGTATGAACGTAACTTTCACAACCCCATACTGTACTAGAGTGAATTTATGCCACTAACGAGCGTTTTTTGGCCGTTGGTGCCAGGAATTTTGCCTTTTATATCCGAAAGTCTATCAGAGATTAACCCTTCTATCTTACGTGTTCCACTATCACAAAAATCTCTGTAGAAATGTTTCCTAGACTTGCGCATCCAAGTAACAGTTTAACATGATAAGATCAGTTGCGCTGATCGCTTTCCTGTAATTGCTCACTAAAGCGCTAATACATAAGCGTGACAGCCTGTTCACCTGCTATCTACTAATTTGAGCGCAGTTCATCTTTTACTTTGACAGCCACTATGTGACTGTTCCATCCCTCGTTCATGGAAAACTTGCATCAAGATACATAAAAGTTTTTATAGGGTCGAGCTCATCCTGAATAATACTATTTGTCTTTGTTACCCCAAATAAACCCATTCTTGAAGCCAACACTTTTTTGAATATTTACTTTTAGTCTTTTGGTCTTACTATACCATTCGAGGGTGTTTAAACTCCCCTGTAAGCCCTCAGTAGTTTTCTAACATTGAACTAAATCATCTGCGTATAATAATGTGGGAATTTTCAGACAATCAATTTCCGGCGCAGATGTATCCGCTTCCTGTACCCCTGTCTTTTAATCGTTTAAAAACAAAATAAACAATACCGGTGAAAGACGACAGTTCTGTCCTAGTGACGATTTCAGTTTTTGCTATGTACATCCGTTGCCACAAGGCACAAGACTTTCCTTTTGTGTGAATGCCTTGCAACACATTTAAATCTTTACGTGAGGCACCTAATTCACATAGTTTTTTTTTATTTAATTTTATTTTATGTCGCTTTTTAACTACTATGGTCATCAGCGACATCATTACAGATTTACATTAGAGAAATTTTTATGTGACATTTGTACATTCAATTTATCATCAGTCATTAATACATTGAAATTTGCACTAAATATTCACATTACACATGGTCTATGTTTTAAATTACATGTGGAAAATATTGTCTTTACCTGTATGTGTCATGCATACATTCAATCAATTATTAGTTATCAGTAATGTTACATTATATTACATATTTACATCTCTCACATAATTTGTATTTAATTTAGATAACAATATACTGTCTGTATTTATGCCTTCAATTAGTCATCAAACAATCATTAATATACTTATATTTACAATACATATATAAATTTGTATTTTGATTTCCATTAGGGATATTCTCGAATCATTAATACTTTAGTTAGCAGTCAAACAGATTACATATTTGCATTAAACCTCTTTACATGTACATTTTGTATTTATATTATATATTACTTATTACATCAGAGAATTTTTATGGGTCACATATACATTCAATTTATCATCAGTCATTACTACATTGAATTTGCACTAAATTTTTGCATTACACATTAGCTACATTTTGAATTACATAATGGAAATATTGTCTGTATATGTCATGCCTACATTTAATAAATTATCAGTTATTAGTGGTGTTACATTTATATTGCATATTTACATCTCTCACATAATTTGTATTTAATTTCGATAGGAATATGCTGTCTGTATATATGCCTTCAATTAGTCATCAAACATTCATTAATGTGCTTACATTTTATAATACATATATAATTTGTATTTGATTTCCATTAGGGATATGATTTATATCATTAATACTTTAGGTGGCATTCAAGCAGTTTACATATTTACATTAATCTATTTACATATACATTTTGTATTTATATTATATTATTTATTCCATCTTATATGGAATTGTACTTATTTATTAACTTCGGGAAAACTATTGTCTGTCTACATCCAGCTTTGGTATTTAAACAGTCTCTGATACTTTTAGGCAGTTTAGATTGGTCTCTTTCAGTTTTTAATTCTTGGCAGTATATAAGAAGGTGCTTGACTGTCCAAGCTGCACCACACTTTTCACATAAGTTTCTCTGTTTATTTGTAATTAAATGGATATGTGTCAGATTCGTATGACCTATTCTTAACCTGGCTGTCACTTGTTCCTTTCTAGAAGTTGGCACTATAACAGACTTCTCAAAGGTTGATTGTATTATTTCCTGCAGTTTATTAGAGTCAATGTTTCTCCAGTGAGAATCCCAAAATTCTTTGATTTTTATCTTAATATATCGTTTAACTTCTTCTTGTGGTAAACTTATTGTGTTGTTTAAAGGTTCATTAATTGCATTTTTGGCTTCTTTATCGGCTTCTTCATTACCTTGAATTCCCTGATGGCTTGGTATCCACACTAGTTCTATACTATAGTTGTTAGTCATTAGCCAAGTAATTAATTCTCTAATTTCCTTTATTAGTAGATTTGAGTTACTGGTGTTTGTTATGGCTAAAAGTGCTGATTTAGAATCTGAGAAAATTACATGTTTAGTTTCTATTCTATTGTTACTTATTATTTGTAAAGATTGAAGAATAGCTATCGCTTCACAGGTATATATAGAGAGGGTGTCATGTAATCTGAATCTGTATGTTTTATTATTTGTTACTATTGCACATCCTCTTCTCCCATTCATTGCTGATCCATCTGTGTAATAGGATTTGTAATCATTGGACTTTGTTTTCATTTCTAAAAATAAAATTCTAAATATTCCTTTGGGGGTGTTACTCTTCTCATACTCTGCTAGATCCATATTTACTTTTATTGTGATGTTACTCCAGGGTGGTAATGTAGGCTTCTTTTTAGGTAGTAGTGAGGGGATGGTCATATTCAGCTCTTTAGTATATAGAGATGCTCTAATATATAAAGGCTTTGGTAATCCTGGATGTGCTAGATATTCTGCTTCTGTGGTATTTCTCTTCCAAGGATATTTATGAATATCCTGATTATTTGCTAACATCTTGTTTGCATATAGAATTATTTGTTCTTTTCTTCTTAGCTTAAGAGGTATCATGTTAGTCTCAACTAATATACTGATAGTGGGACTTGTCCTAAATGCACCAATACAGTGTCGTAGTGCAGTATTTTGTATAGTTTCTAGTTTATTAATTAGGTCTCTTCCAGCTGAGTCATATAAAATGCATCCATAATCTAATTTTGATCTTATTATGGCTTGGTATGTTTGTATGAGGCATTTTCTATCAGAGCCCCACTGTAATGCAGATAGGGCTTTTATGGTGTTGATTCTTCTAAAACATTCAGTTCTTAACTTGTCAATATGGATCTTCCATTTCATCTTCCTGTCAAAAGTCATTCCTAATATTTTAATAGCTGGAACACTTCTAAGAATATTGTCATCCAACTTTAGAGTCACCCTTTTTTCTTCTTTCTTCCTAGAGAATATTATATATTCAGTCTTTGTTTTAGAAAATTTAAAACCAGTGTTGTCAGACCACTTTTGGAGGTTGTCGAGGGTGTTTTGAATGAGTCTGGCTGTGTGTTGAATATTTTTTCCAGTGCAAATTATGGTTAAATCATCTGCAAATAAAAATCCCTTAACCGGTTTGTGGATTGTTTGAAGCACTTCATTAATACTGATCAGAAACAGAATAACGCTTAACACAGAACCTTGTGGCAGACCATTTTCTATTTGCACTGGTTTAGAGAGAGTTTTATTGATTCTGACTCTAATACTTCTGTTGCTCAAAAAGTTCTTAATAAATGCTAAAATATTTCCTTTTAGATGAAGATTCTCTATTATTTTAAGTACTATATGTTTCCAGACCATTTCATAAGCCTTCTCTATATCAATGGCGACTGCAATTACATGACTTTTGTTTAAAAAGGCTTCACATATCTCTGCTTCTACATTTATTAAATAATCCATTGTTGAATGTGATTCCATAAAGCCAAATTGAAGAGGTGCTAGCATATTATGTGCCTCCAGGTACCATCTAACTCTTCTACTGATAATTTTCTCCATGATTTTACACAAATTGCAGGTAAGTGATATTGGTCTGTAGTTGGAAGGTGAACTTGGCACTTTGTCAGGGTTTAGAATGGGAATTACAGTAGCTTCTCTCCATGTATCTGGAAATTCCTGTCTTTTCCATATAAAATTATATATTGCTAAAAGGTATTTTAGTGCTTTGTCTGTAAGTTGTTTTATCATTAAATTAGGTATACAGTCCGGACCAGGGCTTGAATTGTTTAATTGGGAGAGTACTAAATCTAGTTCATGTCTTTTAATTTCTATATTTATGTGGTTTGTATTATCTTCTGTATCATAATTGTTATTGTTTTCTTCCAATTCCTTATAAATTAAGAATTTTTTATTATAGTTGTTGGAATTAGAGTTTGCAGCAAAGTTTACCGCTAGGAGATCTGAATTGTGTGAGGGTTCCATATGGAATTTACCTTCAGCATCTTCCAATACAATTTTATCTGATTTATACTGACCATTCTTTAAATTATTTATTTTCTTCCAAATTGTTGCAATAGGTGTTTGTGGTGTTAATGATGATACAAAATTTTGCCAGGATGTCTTCCTACTCTCTTTAAATATTCTTCTCGCTAGTGCTCTCTTCTGTTTGTATTGAATTTTGTACATTAAATCTGGGTCATTATGTGCATTTTTTTGTACCTTCTCTGTGCCCTCTTTGCTTCTAGTGTTGCTTGAGCACAATCTTTGTTCCACCATGGTACACATTTCTTTTTGGGGATATCAGATGATTTGGGGATTGCTTTATTTGCTGCTTTAAGAATAAGATCAGAAAATGTTTTTACGAGACCATTTATGGATATATTTGTGGTACTATCTGATAAGTCTGGCATCTCAAGAAGTGATTTATCTATTTCTTCTTTAAATGATTCCCAATTTGCTTTGTCAAATACCCACCTTCCTGTTAATGGAATGTTGTTTTGTGATGAAAGTGCCTCAGCAATTTTAATTTTTATTGGGAAGTGGTCACTGTCATATAAATATTTCAGAGCATTCCAATCTAATGATGGGGCTATTTCGTTTGATGCTATAGAGAGGTCAATATTACTTGTATGGCCATTGCTGCTATTGAAATGAGTAGGTTGGTATGAATTCAGGAGAATGAGGTTTTCTTCTTTCTCCAACCACCCTGCTATTATATTTCCTCTTAGGTCATTTTTTTGGGATCCCCAGTACATGTGGTGGCTATTAAAGTCTCCTAGCATGACAAATGGTTTTGGAAGTTGATTCGTCAGATTGATTAATTCTTCCTCATTAAAATTGTAGCTATTTGGTAAATATACATTACAAATTGTCAATTTATAAGGGACTTTTATCCTGATAGCTACTGCTTCTATGTGTGTATTCAATGAAATCTCTTCAGGTAAGGTATATGGTAAGGCAAATATTGCTACTCCTCCACTAGCGATTCTTGAATGATTTCTGTTTTTGTAGAAGTTGCAATATCCTCTGATCTGAGCACAGTGATCATTAGAAAAATTTGTTTCCTGAATGCATAAACATATTGGATTGAATTTGTTTATTATTAACTTGATGTTTTCTAGTCTTCTATAGAACCCGTTTATGTTCCATTGTATTATTTCCATTACTTAGATTTTTTAATGGAGAGAAGAGCTGGTTGAAGGTTGACTCATTGTCTCTTTGTTGTTTTTTCTTAATTGTTGTAATTTTTTTGAAAGGCGAGTACATTTGTTTTTCATTTGTGGGTTCATTTTGGCATGTAAATCTCTGCACATTCTGATTAATTCTTCAGTTTTATCTGTATACTCATCTACTATTTGTTTTATATTTTGGTTTCCTTTTGTTCTGTCCAAGAGGCTACTAAATTGGTCTAAATTTAGAGGATAAAGTTTCTCTTCATTGGTTGAGTTTATTTCTTTTCCAATTTCTTCCCACACTTGTTCTTCTGTCCTGTTGTCAGTGTTTCTTGTTCTTTTTTCCTTTCTTCCCTGTGTTGTTTCCTTCACTTCATCACCTGATAAATTACTAAGTTGTATATCTTCTGTATTATGACTTTCATCATTCGAGTCATTAGCATCATCAAATTCATCACCATCAGATCTTTGATCATTGTTTTTTGTTCTTTTATTCTTTTTTGGTTGTATCTTCTCATCTGTCTCCACTTTTGATGTAATTTCTTGTAAGTCAGTAGTTGGGTTTTGTAGTTCTGTTTCTTCATCATCAGT
The DNA here is from genome assembly GCA_011170035.1 of Teleogryllus occipitalis. NCBI lineage: Eukaryota > Metazoa > Arthropoda > Insecta > Orthoptera > Gryllidae > Teleogryllus > Teleogryllus occipitalis. The sequence goes on along the minus strand of BLKR01001828.1, from coordinate 47,356 downwards.
TTCATTGGGTGAGATCACGTAATTGTAGATACCTGTGAATTGGTTGATGAGTGGGCTCTTTTTGTTCCTTTAAACATTTCTTTTGGTACTTTATTGTCCTTTTTATCTAGTTGACAATTCATTTCTTGGTCTTCACTGTAGGTTTTTTCAGAGACAATTTCCATTTCATTGTTTTTTCTCTTGTATATTATCATTGTATAATGCACCATTTTCTGTTCCAGATTTAGATGTTACATCAGTCACTTGAATTCTGTTGATTACTGGGAAATTTCTGTCATTAGGTATTAATTCTTCATTTGCATTTGTTTTATTGTCAGTTACTTTCTGTGATGCTTTTTGAATAGTTTCACTTATTGAATGATCAATTTGTTCTATCCCATCTGGTGAAATATTTTTTGTGGGGCACTGATTAGCTAAATGACCTGCTTGACTACATATGAAACAACACACATTATCTGTTGAAAAATATATTCTATATGTTGTATCTTCAAAGAATATAGGTGTTGATTTAGGCAATTTATCAATATCATTTGGTTCTATAAACACCTGCCTTCGAAAGCTCATAATGTGGGAATATCCCGGGTCACTGATTCCAGCTTTTATAAATGATATTTTAGAACAAGTTCTTATATTTAATTTGGAGAGTTCAGCTTCTATAACACTGTGAGGCACGACAGGGCATACATTGGAGATGATCACTCTTCGTTGCTTACTGATTAAAGGTCTCAGTCCTAGTTCAAAATTGTTTATTTTTATTGTACTATGGTTATCTGTGAGTTTCTTAGCTATGATTTTACTACTCAAAAATACACAGATTCTGTTGTTTGCTATTCTTGAAACAAATCTTATATCATTTGGTGAAATAATTGATGACAATTTTCCCACATAATCTTTGATTGTCAAACCATCTTGTTTTTCAATGACTATGGCCTGATCTTTTGTTGGGAACATATCTATGGATGTTGCACTAGCATAGGTTTTTAACATTTTACCTTCTGGTTGTTGAACGGACATTGTGTTGGGAGTCTTCCCTCCTTGAGGGAGGATAGATTCGGCTGGAAACGAACTCCTCTTGGGTAATATAAAATATTCACCAACGTAGTAGTACGTCACCAGTCATTACAAAACAAAATCTCTCAATTCACTTACAATGAAAATTTACTCGTGAAACTAGCACTGGTTTTGTCACTAAACAGAAACCGAGCGCGGCGGCCTCGCAGATGGAGAACGCAACGCTCATTTACGCCTTGAGCTTATCAGCGAGCGGTCAACACAACCTTTCACTATGGAGGCTCTGAGCGAACTGTCGCATAGTTTTCATTCACAATCTATTTCATTTATCTCACCATAAAGTTTCCCCAATCCTTGAGTAAATAGCCTTTTCGAAATCCACAAAATGACAGTATAAATGGCCCAGTTTACGTGAAAGCGCCTGTTTTACTAAAGTATCTCATAAAAAGATATTGTCAGGGGCTTTAAGCCTCTCCTAAAGCCTGCCTGAATTTTTGAAATTTTACTGTAGTTTTTCGCCCATTCACTCAGTCAACCATTGAGAATTTTACAAAACAATTTTCTTCTCGCTGGTAGAAGACTAATGACACGATAATTTTCCGGGCTTTTTGAATCACTTTTATCCTTAAATACCGGTTGGAAAAATGCTGCATTCCACGTTTCGGAAACGATCGGAATCAACAGTACTATTAAACAAATTCAGAATACTCTCCGGATCCATGTTCTACAATTCCGAAATAAATTTTGTCGGAATGCTTTCGCGCCGCCAGTTTTCGTATTATTTGTGGCAAGAATAGTAAGATTTAGCAAGATAGTAAGACTTTCACAGACTGTACTAATTTATTCTTCTATTTGATATGAGTAGAAACTACCATGTTGCAGAATATCGCATTTTGCATTGTGCAATTTGTACAATCACTTGTATTTACCTTCCAGGCGACTGGCCTACTTAGATTTTTTCGATCATTTAGATATATTTCTACGTGTTCTCTACTGATCACAGTTTTTGATTAAAAAGTATTAACTTCATCCGTGAATCCGCTTGCGCCTGCCATTTCGGGAGATTTAGCGCACTACGTTGGCCAAACTTGCCAACCCTTGCAACAACTTATATCTGAGGCGAATGCTAGGGGAACGTCCGGAAACATGCATGGAATATTTATATAATTCTTCCACGAGAAAATTTATTAACATGTAAATGTATATCCATGGAAATCACAAATATTCTTTGAAGTATGGCTCAGACTTTCTCATATAAGTTAGTTTTGCTAATTTCTTTTGTCTGGGTTAGCTTTCCAATCTCGCCCCATCCTCTCGTCAGGTGTCATCTGTAGTTCCTTTGAGCGTAACTGAAAATGCAAAATTTCAAGCTAATTTTTACAAAAAACCTTGGGAGTATTCGAAAAAATTTACCAGACATCATTTGAAACACTTAATTTAACATATTAAATAATGTATTCAAATCTCCTGTAACGTATGTATTAACAACGTGAGAGAAGAGTAAAAAAATTACAATCGTGTAATTTTTGAAACGACAAAAGAATAGAGCAAAGTGACGTTTATGTCATCTTATACAGTACATTTAAGACTACACCTAATCAAAAGTTTAAAGAAAAAATTGGTGCAGTTTTAGAGAAATGCTTGTTTTTGTCATTTTTGAATATGGCACATACTTCATGTAATGTTGCACGAAAAATACTAAAATTTTCAAAAAAATGCACTTAATCTTAATAAAAGAGCCTAGTTGAGGGGAGAAAATATGATTTGAAAGAAAAATCTCTATCTGTAGTTTTGTAGTTGTAGGAAGAGACTCGAGAGCAATTTTCGAAAATTCAGATTTAACTGTGAAAATAGGACATATTCCACCTTTATAAGAGTATTTAACTCTATTCTTTAATTAAAAGAAAAAATGGAGAAATATTTGAGAAAAATTTGAAAATGTCGCAGGGTCTTCATGTAAAGATCCCGAAAAAACTAATGTATGTTTTTCAAAATCGCAGAGCTTTGAGGGAAGCCAGATCGACATTTAAATATTCTTTTTGGACAAAAAACCTAGGCATAGTTTAGACGCTAATGTTGTTCACAGACATCTGACGGATGGACGGACGGACGTTTAAAACATTTTTTTCGGTATCAGAGAGACTCCAAAACTTATTTCCGTTGAAATCTCGATGATTTCTCTCGATGAAATCTCGTTGATTTTTCGCAGCATTACATAACTCTCCATACTACGTATATTATAATACTCCGTATATACGTACGTATAAGAGAAAGTGAAATAAAAGGAAGGATTTTCTTACTTTAGAGTATTTTCAGTTTATTTCATATTTATTTCCATTTTATTCATACTGGATCTTTAAGAATTGAAGAATGAGAATTAAAAAATGTAGGTTAAAAAATGGAAAATGGAATCATTTCAGAGGCAAAAGAATATCAAGATCTCTGCGCGCAAACAGAAAAAAAAATCAGTTTTTTTTCTATTTCTTTCCATTGTATTCATACTGGATCTTTGAGAATTGAAGAATAAAAATTATACAAACAGTAGGTAAAAAATGTAAAATGGAATCATTTGGAGAGGCGAAAGAATGTCAAGATCTGTGCACAAACAGAAAAATCAGGAAAATCTGTTTTAGTTCGAAAGGTTTTACATTGACACTAAAGGAGGTATTTTCTTATAAAAGTGTCTCTCTAAAAGTCGTCGCACTATTAGGAAATTAGTCTCACCGATAGAAATTTTCCACTAATCCAGGGCCATTTCTATCTAGATTTGACTGTTTTCCAAAGCAGAAATATATATATATATATATATATATATATATATATATATATATATATATATATATATATATATAATATAAACATACGAAAAAAATCATAAATCATGCGAAATCATGCATTTCTCATGTCTATATTATATATTTTCATACAGAGTCTATTTCCAAAGGCAAAAGAATTCCAATCAGTTTTTTTTCTAGTATTCATACTGGAAGAATTCAAGTAAAAAAATTAAAATGGAATCATTTGGAGAGGCGAAAGAATGTCAAGATCTGTGCACATTCTGTTTTAGTTCGAAAGGTTTTACATTGACACTAAAGGAGGTATTTTCTTATAAAAGTGTCTCTCTAAAAGTCGTCGCACTATTAGGAAATTAGTCTCACCGATAGAAATTTTCCACTAATCCAGGGCCATTTCTATCTAGATTTGACTGTTTTCCAAAGCAGAAATATGAACATTCCAAAAAATTCTTCATTCTAGGAATGAGTCTTATTCCCACCAATGAGAATACAGTTCAAGTAATAATGCTCTTTGTATTATATTGGACATTTTGTTGTCGATAGATGACAATGTGAAATATGTACCTAAAATAAATTAGACATAAATATTTTTCGATTTAGACACCAGGTATCATAATTACTTGTAGGGCTGATAATGTAATTCGCTTTGCTACGATGTAATAAAAAAATTCAGTGTAGTGCTAAAGACAAAATTGTAATATCGAATCGTTTTTGTTTGAAAATTACAGTAATAAACTACTTTTTCATTAACTATGTTTAATTGAATAAGACGGTTCGAACAAAGCAAAAAAAAATTATTCTCCCAAAAACATGATTACTTTATGATCTAATTTCTGACAAGAGTATATTAATATCGAATCAAGGAACACTATTTATTCATAATCGTTTACGACACCGTATTAAAAGAATTAAGGTTCTTTCATTATATTTAAGAAGATCCATAATAATCTCATGATTGCCTAATGTTCGTCAGAAAGGTTTGCTCCTTGGCTTTTCGTTTTGCTTTTGCTATCATATGGAGATTATAACATTCCTGGTGAAAAATCAATTATTAAATTGCAATTTTTTGTTAGAATTAGATAATATATTTTTAAAAAGGTCACTGCCTTAAAATACTATTTATGAATCACAATGAGCATAAACTAAAGGAAGTGGTGCTACAACATCACATTCTTTCATGCGTTATTGGAAAAAGCTACGTGATATTGAAATATTGCATTTTCTGCGCAACTAACACCTCAGCTATTATTGAAAAACGTCCAATTCAACCAAGAAGTGGGCAACGTACTGTTGCCAGCGCAGCGTTGTCAAACATATGAGCATTCGCTTGGCATTAATAGCAATACAGTAATGAAAATATATGCAATTGACATCAAAATAATGACGATATTTCTTGCTGCTCACTCGTGAGTTGTCTTACTTCGTAAGATAAGAGTTCCTATAGCGTTTAATTTCGTCCCCCGACTTCTAACAATCACACTTCAGATACAATGAACACTAATGCTATTCAACAAAGAGAGCGTCCATGGTTTCTAGGAAGAGATGATATAAACGAAACAAGTCGGCACACCGAACGCACACTTTAGCAGCTATTGGGAAGTAGTCAATTTGACGGCTATCGGGTATTTAAGATAAATCGGTCAATACAACAATTTCGAGTGGATGAATATTTTCGATATTTGAACATACACTTTACATCAAAAATACATTTAAAGTCAAGTAATCACAATGTTCTACTGTTCATTTAATTAAAGATAACATTATATGAATATATTGTAGCCGTCAAAATGAAGGCGTCGGTCGTTCTAGTGTTAAGCTAATTTATTACCGCCTTTTTATGTACTGACACCACCTCAAACGAAGCGTAGTTTAATACTTTAGTTTTTTATTTTAGTTAATATAATCTTAACGTATATTAAAGCGAAAGAAAAGGCAACAGTCATTATCGCCTTCTGTTATCAGTGCGGCGTTACAACAATGGGTTACAAACAAAAATAACCGCTCATTCGTATGGGATACACCTTTGGACAATTAGCATTGTTGATGCTAGTAGCAAGAAAATCAAAGTAAATAGAAAAAAATGTAATAATTAATTATAATATTTATATATTCATCAAAATTACTCGGGTATTACACGCATTACTTTTATTTACACATTTTATTAAGCAAAGCGAAGTCATCCAGTCCTTTTCACATTTAACGCAATTAAAGGATTCATTTTAAAATAGGTTTGAAATAATTTCTAAAAGATTCATTTTAAAACTTATAACAAAAGATCGAAGAAGAAATTAACAAAGAAATCTGAAATAACATACAAATTCTAACTTACTAATCCAACTGCTTAGCATTAATATTTATTTTACGTTCAGGAAGCGCAGTACATTTGGTCTCCAAAATTGCTCCAAAAATACTCATGTTCATCAAAAGCAGATCTTCAAATAAGGTCATGTTGAATATATTTCATTGAGAAAAAAATGTATTTTCATAAATGTAGCTGTGGGAAGACGCCAAAACAATTTTGAATTTTTTCAATTTTCGAAAAATCAGGGTTTTCAACCAATATGAGACCTACATCATTCTCTTAGACGTTCTTCAGACTATCCACCAACAAAATTTCACAAAAACGATGAGGATATTTTTGAGAAAAAAATTTAAACAAAAATTAAAAATTGCCCATATTTCACGCAAAAATACGCGAAAAATACTGAAATTTTCCAAAAATTATACATGATCTTATTTCAAAATATATCTTTAAGGAACAGATTTTATTAAGGAAAAATCTATATCTTTAATATTCTATTTGCAGGAACACGCCGAATAAAATGTTGAATTTTTTCAGTTTTCGAAGAATCAGTTTTCAACTAACATGAGATCAACGCCATTCTCTATAACGTCCTTCAACCAACAAAATTTAATTAAAATCGATGGATCCATTTTTTAAAAAATTTTGAGTGCCCCAATGGCTTTATGTAAAGTACCCTCCAAAGTTAAAATATTGGTTTCAAATTCAAGTGACCGCGACATCAGCAAGGTCGATTGGGGCATATCAATTTTGGAGAAAATTTGCTGAACGGTTTAGCCGCTAGCGTTGTTCACAGAGTCAGACATTTTGCCGTCAATCGATTTTGCGGTATCAAGGTCCCATGAAATATGAATTCTGGCTACACCACGTGTTAGAGTATTTTTTCTGTAAATTAATCAACTGAATGTATCTACTTTTTCGTTAGCAGAACCCTGTAATAAAAGTTTTTCTGCCGAAAATTCTCCGTTTCTTTCGCGCAGCATTACATAACTTTCTCTTAAGAAGTTCCTTCTTAAGTGCGAGAAAGTAAAAATCAAAGAAGGAAAATATTTTGATACATAGCACTTCACAGAAGAACATAAACAGTGAGTTGTGAGCCATTCAGCTTGACTTTACCTATTTTACCCTCAACGTGCCCACGGGGGTTCAAGTGGACTCCAGCTGACATTAATGTATTTAATATTTCAATTCTTTTGAAATGAAATCTATAAAGACTTGTATAAGTTAAGTTGGTTCTATTGTCTAACGGAAACGAATTCCCTTCCGTTTGATGCCATCCATTGTTTAGAGGAGGCAATTGTTTTAGGATAGTGCTGTGTGGAGTTAGAGAGACCCCTGTGTGCACGATTTGTGGCTAATATTTCCAGTCAATGAATGAAGAAGATATACGCCAGACGTTGATGGAGAGTGATGAAGAGGTAGAAGATGTGTTCGCAAATGATTCGGATATGGATCCAGATTTCGCCATATCTCACAGTGACACAGAATGTGAATTTAATAGTTAGCAATAGGTGATGAACACAGGGCAAATGTGTAAATTGTAAATTTTTGTGTGTAAATTGTAAATAGTTTTTTGTTTCTCTAAGTCTCTCATCTTTGTAGAAATTGATCAAATGTAAAAAATTCTAAAATGTTCTTATCTGTTTAAAAGGGATATTACAATGTAAACAAGCCAGATTTTTTCATTTTTGAACTTGATACATGTTAAAAATTACGCATATTTGAGAACATTTTTGACATATATTAAAACGTAAAAGTACATTTTCCCAAAGAAATATTCTCTAAATGATTGAATAAAAAGAAAAAAAAACACATTCAAGTTTAATAATTAACAGGTGTGGGCATATATTGTAACCGCTTGTCGCCGGTCACATTTATAACCAACGGAAAATGGAAGCAATAATACCCGACATTAGGCCCTACACGTAGTTTCTACAGTGGCGAAGAGATGGCGTAAGTCAGAAGGATTTCTGAACGCACTCAGACCGTAGCCAATCAGGAAATTTTCGTGGAAATACGGACGTGGCGTGAACTTGCGTCAAAAGAGCTCGCTCTCTTTCTGGTTCGAGACGTCGAGGAGAATGGTTGCCTACGAGTACGCCACATAGTCGACGAGGGACACGCGAAGATTGCGGAACACAAAAGCTTTAATAAAAGGTAATTGACTGAGCACTTTTCATGGATTTACGTACTGTGAATATCGTGAGATTACATGGAATTAGTAAATGAATATTAAACAAGAATGCAATGAATGAAAGAACGACGGCGGTAATAGATCGAAATGAATCTGTAAAACCACGTTGCTGCATTCTTGTTGCTAGAAAAGAGGACTATTGTAACATAGGACATGTTTCTTCTTTGTTACAGCTTTCATATTTTTCATATATTTCATAATTTATATATATTCTTTATTCTTATTTTTGGGAATTTCACTTTGGAAATCCTATGATGGAATTTTGAGAGTTATGAGAAAGACGGATTATCCAACAACTAGTTTGACTTTTTCCATTACGAAGTCATAACTTGGAGTTTCGGACTCTCATTCTGATGCGACCATCGCCTCTGCAAAAGCTGTGGTGAATTTTCGCCGAACGACTGGGAGACGGTGTTCAGAATACTTCAGTTTCGGTGCGACAGGCAACGCAGGGACCTTGCAGAAGAACGACGACCTTGAGGCGCGAGGGTCGCGCGACGGGCCAGCTACACAGCGCGGGACCAACTTGAGGAATTCGCCGGTTGTGAGTCACAGAAAGAACACTCATTAGATTTCAGTCTGAAAAAAACTTGTGAGATAGGATTATCATTATACTAGCCAAAACGTTGTAATGTGAGCTTCCCTCAAAAACAGACGTTGATCGGGCAAGTTTCTTAGAACATTGGTCTTGCTAGCCAGTGGTTTTATTTCTTTTCGACAGTCGCAACAAGAATCAGATTAAAGTAATTCTTTATGTTTATGATAGAAATTGTTTTGTACAGAATTATTTATTTAGAGTCATATTTTAATGATTCAAATCATTTAAGAGACGTTATGAAACAAAATTTTGTGTTGAAAGGCTATGTAGAAGCCGAAGGTCAAATGTGACTATTGAGTGTAACGTAATTAGTGATTTAAAAGGTAGTAGTGAATTTCGAGTATTGTGTGTATGTATTTTTCTTTTACAGGATGAATATTTGTACTATGATTTGTGTGTCTCATGTGTGATATTCTTTGTGAAGTGTAAATACGTATCCATTGCTTGTTTTCTTGTAAACAGGGATCTGAGTTATTATTACTTTAGTGAAAAACTGCAGTTTAGGTAGGGAATTAGCTACCATGATTTTACGAAAAATGAGAACATAGTAGGATCTGTGAATTTCATTTGTACAGTGATTTTCATTTAATAGTATATATGTTATTTGTCATTTAAAACTGAAAAATTGTGTTGGCTTGTTAATTGATCAGTAGTTTAACAAAGACGAACCCACTACCAATAGGGAAGTTTATCCGTAAATTGAGATATTTCCAGGGATGCGTGACGGTGTAATCACACGTCGCGAAGTAGGCAAATGACAGATCTACTTTTGTAATCGGTACGGTGAGGTGAGGAGGGACGGTTACAATATCGTCAAAATAAATTTGGGGTCCCCCAGATCCCAGTCTGCACTTTATAGGTAAAAAACTAAGTATGCTCGTGCAAGGTTAAATAGAGAAATCATTTCACAGTGCGAGTCATTGCATTAGACGCCCAAGAATTGAATGCACGATCGCCGTCGTTCCCACTGGGCAATGACAAGCTGCTCCCCTCCCTGCAAAGCTACCTACCCTCACTGCTTGCACTTTCACCGCTCTAGCGGGCAGATTCTTCAATGAGCTCTGCTTTTGAGTGCTTTCTGCTCTTAAGTGCAGAAAACCCGTAGAAGCAGGCGTTATGTAGGTCTGGTAAGATAATTTTGGCTTTTTTTTGAGAAGAATAATGGCAATTGATGAACCATACATACAAAATTACAACATACAATATATTCTAGCTCTTATTAACTTTTCTTAAATTTTATTTTGTATAATTTCAACGAAGCAAATGTAAGAATTTATTTTCAGAAATACCTTCCGATAAGAGTCATTATTCGAAATTAAGACAGGAGTAAACGCTAGATCTCTCGCAGCTGCTTTATTTGTTGAGAAAATACGAGAAGGACGTACGTAAATGCTTGAACTCGAATTTTCCTGAAGGATTGAGAGAGAAAAACGGAAAATAAGCACATTAGAAAAATATTTGCTGGTGCTCAAATTAAGTTACCTTTTTCTGGTACGAATGGGCTTACTAATAATAAAAACTAATATAAAACATCTTTCTGACATTTGAGAAAAATTGAAAAATACGCGATGCTTCTAAATGAAGGGGGTTCCATTAATAAGAATGTAATAAGCATAAAATAGATGAAAATGGGATTCAAAACGAATAAAGGAATAATACCGATATTCTACATCGTAGTGTATTCTTTATTCCAATACGTGTAATATTTCGCTACTTATTAATAGTAAATACCGCATTCCATGTAAATAGGATGTAACATCAGTCAAGATGACTGACTGTGCAGGTAAAGGACTGTCGTTTCGCGTGTTAAAATATTAAGAAAGGCCACAGCGGTGAAATAAATATAGTTAACTGGAAATTACCTAAAATGAAAATGCCTCAAATATAATGGTTAAAATACCACGAGAAAAGGCACAACCAAATATGCAAAGCAGTCTTCTACCAAGATACGCGAAAAAACAAAATGTGAGCAGCGGAGTCAGGAGATATCACTTCACTAATACTATTTAATAATATAATTTTCAGGGTATTACATGTAAAAGTAAATATGGAATTAAAATAAACATCGTTCTTTCTAAACAATGTTCTATGTAAAATTGCAATGCCCTAAAATCTGTGTTTAACGGTCTCTTGAATTGCAACTTTTAAGGTCCATAATTTGAAGTATTTAATGGAAGTCTATCACTGCTTTGAGATTTGTGCAAGTGGCGCGAAGATACACGCAATTTTCTACCCCAAAATTGAGATATCTTTATAGATTGATGGTGGATTTATGAATAGATGGGATTTTGTGTCACGCATAACTCTGCCAGATTAGAAGCTTTTGACGTGAACTTGGTAAACATGTCACGAATCTAGTTATTCCGTTCCGGGAACCATTAAAACATACTATTTTTTGCGAGTTTTTTACATGAACTCATTGCCACACTTTCAAGCTTTCTACTAGTGGTGCTAAAACAGCACGTACTTTCTCGACCGTCAAAATGTATCTTTTGAGGAACATATTCCATTAAGAGCAAACATCTCTCTTCATAATTGTAGTTGTAGGATGCCGCTGAAAAAAATTGAATTTGGCAATTTTCGAAAAATCAGGGTTTTCAACGACCATGGGACTAACACCATTCTCTAAAATTTCCTCATCGTTCTTCCAAAATCTACCCTCAGTTACCGGTGCTTCGCACTACAACATAGTTAAAGAGCATCCTGTAGAAACTCGTCTCCGCAACCGACTCCCCCTTCCACATCTTCCTCCAGAAACTGGCTGATATAAGATAATGAAATAAATAGTCCTCCCATAAAAAGTCAACAATATGTATTCCTCCACTTTATCATTCGCACTAATTCAATCTATGTTTAATGGGAGGTGGCCGTTGCCACCCCCTTTGCATATTTTCGTCTAAAAATGCTCGCTCTTAACAACTGAAAAGCCATATGGCTGAGCGTTGTATAATCAGCTCACTCTGTTAAATAAATAAATTGAAAAAAACACCATTCTCTTAAATGTCTTTCACACTATCAAACAACACAATTTAGTCAAAAACGATAGAACCATAGATTGAAAAATTTGAACATGTCCCTGGGGCTTCATGTGAAGTACCCGCAAAATTAAAATATCTGTTTCAAATTGCAGGGACCGCAACACCAGCCAGATCGATTGGGGAATATCAATTTTGGAGATAATTGGCTGAACAGTTTAGCTGCTAGCGTTGTTCACAGGCGGACAGATGAACAGACGTTTTGCCGTAACTCGATCTTTCGCTATCAAGGAGCCACAAAACATGGATTTCTGCTACACCACATGTTACATAATTTTTTTTTAAATTTCGCATCTGGATTTATCCGCTTTATCGTTACCATGGTCCGGCAATATGCGGTTTTCTGCCGAAAATGTGCTGTTTTTTCGCGCAGCATTACATAACTTACTCTCTACTTCGTAGCGAGAAAGTAAAAGTGGCTGCAAATGTTTACTTTAGTTTTTTACTCGAATAGAGGAAATAAATATGATAAAGATATCATTATCATTAAAACATCTAAACTTTTGAAAATTGCAAAAGACATTGCATTCACTTAAAAATTAGTATTATATTTATTTAACTTTGCAAATTCAACAATTTCCGCTGTTGTAGTGGAAATAAGATTTTTAATTCATATATTTGTCGATCCTGTTCTATATCTTCAAAATTAAAGCCAGAGATTTCTTTCTCAGTAAAATGTATCCCTCAATTTTATATCCTTAAATTACGTCATGCCCTTTTTATACATATGAGAAGTTGTTGAGTAATGACACTGAGGGGGAAAAGTTTCGATACACCGCGCTTCCACTAGTTTTTATTTCTGTCTGGGTCACTGTAGGAGTTCGCACGAGATATGCGAGATATCTGTGCACTGGCCGAGCGTTGGTTTGTATTTTAACGGTTGTGGAATGCACAGATACTCGTATTTTATGCGAACTCTGTGTGGAGACACGCAAGGGCGAAAGAAGTATTTAAATTAATATTTTTCTTTATTTGTGGTCATTAATTTTTTGGGAGAGAATTATCATTTCATTCACTTAGAAATGAGGAAGAAATTGATTTAACTTTGGAAATTTCAAAATTCCCATTATTACAGTGGAAAAGCGATGTATCATCATTATGTTACAACCTCATTTCACATTAATAGTTACTTAAGATTTAATTACGTAAACATGGGCAAAATAATAATTAAAATTATGAACTATTGTACGTAGCCTTTAAATAAAGTGGCATTCTCACTTTTGGGCATGGATTTACTGATGTAGTTAATGAAATATATCCTACAAACATTCCATCCTTACACTTTAAAATTTTCTTATTTACATTCCTATTATGAATAGGTCTTCATTTATGGTTATAATTTTACTTCAAGCAAAAATTACGCGAAAACAAATTCATTATTTTCAAAAGATTCAAGAGTATTTTCAAAAGATGCCATTTGTATAGCCGTACTTGGTTCTTATCGAGAAAAAAATTGAATTTGTTTTTAAGAGAATGTTTTTTAATTTCCTATTTTCCAGGCAAAATTGTCCAACAACTGTTCACATTTTTGAAAAATTATTCATGGCCATATTTAAATATCATTATTGATGAAGGAAATAATCTCCATCTTTAAAACTGTAGATGTACGAAGACGTTGAAAAAAATTTAAAATTTCATAATTTTCAAAGATTCAGAGTTCAACAAAAATGAGGCCTGCGGTACTTTTTAAATGTCATTTGCTCTATCTGATAGAAACAAATAATATAAATATCTGGAGCAGAATATTCAGGAAATTTTGAAATGTTGTTAAGGATTCAAGCTTAGTACCCCAGAAATCGAAAGTATGCGTTTCAAATTCACAGGACCCTTTGTTGGGTCAGATTGATAAGGAAATAACAATTTTCGAGAAATTTGTCTCAACGTGTCGACCATACCAATTTTTCGGTTCCAAGGATAGAAAAAACGTGGGTTCTAACTACACAACAAATTAGAGATTGTAATTTATAAAGGAGCAAGATTTATCCCCTTTTTCAATGTAAGGCCCCACAATACGAATTTTTCTGTCGAAAAATCATCAAGTAGCCACAGTTCAATACTTTCTCTTGTTTAATACGTAAGTATAAAACGTAAGTAAATACATAGGGAGAAAGCAAAAAGGTGTATTTCTAATGGAGCATGTTTTTGTAAGGCAGGGAATTTTAAAATTCAGACCTGCTAGACCAGCTCTTGTCATCCGCCATTTTAAATGAGAAAGCCTACTATTTGTATAATGGAAAAGGGGCCATAAGTGCATCCGGCGAAGGTGCCAGACGGCCTGAACTGAAGCGGTGCCGTTTCTGAGGGTCGTGAAATAAAACGAAACGCTCCTGTGCACGCGGCAATCGCTCCACTCCGTTAAGTCGTAAGTCGGCGGGGACTGTTTCAGTTAACGGGGCACTTGGAGGAGAAACGAAGAACGTCTCAATTACGATCCAGCGAAACTCGTCTAGGGCGGAGGGGGGGACCACGGGGCAAGTCCATGTTGTAGGCGGTGGCGTGCCTCAGAGGGGGGAGGGGCGTGCTCATCGCTCGTGTCCACTCCGCGCCCGGCGATGTGGGTCAGGAGGTCAGGCGGGACGGACGGGCGGAAGGAGCCGCGAAAGGGGCGTGCTGTCACGTGCCATCGCCTGCCCATCCCCTCGGCCGCCAAGGGACCTCTTGCTGCTTCTCTGGCGTCTTCTCTCGACAGCCGTCGCCGCCCAGCGCCCAACCTCCCCGCTAAGCAGCTTTACTTGGAGCATCTGCCGCCGCGCCCTCGCTGCCTCTTTGCCTCCAGCGACCTCTACGCCTCTCAACGGCTGTGCAGCGGCGCAGACGATCCAGCCCACGCATGTCGCCAGATGGCTCCACCCAGCGGCCGCGCCCGACCGGCTTCCAGTAGATTGCGTTTCGGGTTAAACGTGATGAAGGATGAAGCGAACTACGCTTATCCTCCAAGTACAATAAGAAGTTACATTTTTATCCTTTTACTTCCACAAATCAACAACACCGATATTTTCCTATGCTCAATCAATGAGGATTAGCTCTTCAAAAAACTCCAAAAAAAAATCCTCATAACCTTAAAATAATGTCTAGCCACCATCAATAATGCATCCTAGTTCATAACAAATCACCATTTACATAATGATACCATCCCCAAACGAAATTATTTATGCATCGTTTCGCTTAAGAAAACCATTGTGATCCTAAACCCGCCACCGTGTCACCCCCGAGCCATAGGAGAATTCCTATGTCGACCCCCATGGTAAACCCGCTCGCACGTTCCCACAAGCCTTCCCCACGCACTTTTCAAACAAGGCAACACTCGCTGAACGGAGGTTGACCGAAACAGTTGCCTTACTCTCTGAGTTCAATATCTCAAGACAATTTGTTACGTGCAAGTGTCCAATTCCGAGTCACCCCTGGCTCTACTGTGCAGAGACAAAGGCATATCAAAAACCCAATGAGATGCTCATGTATCCAGGTCAAGAGGAGAGAGAGTTACAGCTGACCAATGATTCCAGGAGTTTCGTAGAATGTTCCGGAACAAAGTTAAAATAGCAAATATGAAGACAGTTCCCGATCACATGAAGGTTAATACGCAAGAGAGGGTTGTGAATAAGAGAAAAGATGCAGAAGGAGAATAGATTCAAAAGAATCAAACTTCAGGGTGTACAGATTTGAAACTTCAGAGCGAAAGATTGTGGGGGACGTAGAAAGAGGAAATCCGCTGTGCTAATTATTGCAAGCACGTTTTACATTTTGCGACGCTTGTCACATATACGCTCCGGTGTCGTGCGGCGGCTGGAAGCGTATAAGAGGCACTCGAGATGCGTGTAAGCCTTAAAAACATGTTATCGATCTTGGACATCACCCGATTCTGTGTTCGCACCTGGTCTCTGCTGGCTCACCTTGCCCCTGGGGGACGACTTTTCCACACGGCGACCTTGGCCATCATTAATTGCTGTGGAAAATCCGACCGAAAGGCTGCCTACAATTGCCATGACGTGGTCCGCGGTCTGGGCCAAACATCCCGTACAGTGCAAATGCCGAAGGGTAATGTCAATGATAGGGTAATGTGCCGACACTGTTATCCAAGCCACTGCTCATTAATAATGAACTCTCAAATTATGATGGCAATCGGCCGTAATTAGCCAATAATGTGAGAAAGTAAAAATGAATTTATGAGATAAATGTCTAATTTTTTTGTTTAAAATGGAAACGCAGCCATCATGTGTTTATTATATGACGGGTTTATAAATGAGCGTTTCTTAAACAGTTCGTAGGAAAAATGTTTATAATAATTGTTGTAAATGTTATAAAGTAGGATTGCCTTGTGCGACCGAAATCATTGTTTGCGTCAGAGAGCACGCCATATTAATTTGTACACATAGATCAATTACCTCCTCGATTGAAAGTGAACTAAATATTTGTTTAAGATATAAAAAAGCTTGAGCAATAAACGATGTGAAGAGATCCGTTGACGCTTCCAGCATTCGTTATCCATCGTTAACTTTTCGTCTGCTGACGTAAAGGGCGCAACTTGATAGTATAGATATTGTTCGTTCTCGAAAATGACAGTGCCCTTCTCTACCCCATACTTGTTTCGGTCCTTAGAGATGACTTCTGGCCTGCAAACTAATACTAAAAAAACAAAAAACTTTTACCGCAAGTTACAGTTGTGACGAAAGTTTAGATAATGGTCTTTTTTGGATGATAACTCTATAACTATTGCTCTTGCTTCGACAAATACGACCTTTCCTTGAGCACTGATATTTAAATCAAGTAGTACACACGCGTATGATATTGAAGGGAAAGTTTACTAGTGACAAAAATATAATTTCAGTAGTAGATCGAAGTGAGTTCAGCTTTAAAGCAGACGTATTGAAGTTTGTATTCCATTTTGTCGATTCAGAGAACGCCCTGTATGTACCCTAAATTCTGGAGATGTATGCCAAAGCAACGGCGCATCGCGTAGGGGCGAGCGCAGAGAGGGGGTGGAGTGGGGCGCATCGAGGCTGCGCCTGGAGATCAGAAATCACCGCGACCACTCCCCCACGGCCCCCCTCCAGCGCCGACGAGAGCCTCTAAGGCGAGGGCTCCCAGGCGGATGCTATAAAACCTTCAAAACTCCAGAGCTGTTCTTGCGCGGCGCCGCTGCGCGCGCTCATGCAGGAGAGCGAGGCTGCACGCTCCCCTCCGCCCCTCCGCCCTCCCGCCCTCCGCGCTGCTTACGCGACCCCAGATGAAAATGTTATTACTTCGCCGTCGCGCCCTCTGGCGGCAGCGGTGCCGAGCCCGCGAGAGGGGCTGCGGTGGCGTGAGGGGTGAGGGCCCTGTCACGGTGGTGAGCTACGGTTAGACGCAGTGAGAAGTGAAGCATTGGAAGTAGTGGGGCACGGGCGGTACGGTGGGGGGCGTGGGTCGGTGTGAGGCGATGTGAGGCGGCGTGGGATGACGTAGGGTGAGTGGGGTGGGGTAGAAATTGGGTCGGGTAGGTGGGGAAAGGCAGTGAGGTGGAGACCAGCTGAGTGGTAGGTGCAGAAGAGAAACGCAACTCAACGCAGGGTGTCGGGCGGGTCAGTCGCTCATTTGAAGGCAATGTGACCGGACAGGGCCGTGGTACAACTTGAACACTTGGGCTTCATTCGGGATGGTGCGCAAAGTAAGTGAGACTGTCGAATGATTACGATCTATTTTTGTGTATATGGTGATATTTGAGGAGCGTTCATGCAAAAACAAAAATGTCCATCGAGGGAAAAATGAGTTAGTATTGCAGTAATATTAATGACCGTCAGTTGTATCTTCTGTCTGATGATGAGCGAAAGTAAATATATCCCTAATAATTTTACTTGCAAACATAGAAGGTTCAGGCAATATCCAATATGTCAAGAGCGTTGTTGCAAGCAATAAAGAACATGTTCGTGTAACCAATAAGATGTCAGATTCACGATCACGTGACTGCTCATACCGCGTGGTTCATTCCGTCCGTGAAGCCTTTACAACAACGGCCTCTCTTATTTATTAGAAGATTGGTATCTCAAGGACGCAAAATCTCAAGGACAATATAGTATGTGCAAGAACGTACATCAGAAATGTGAAACGAACCATTATTCAGAAAACAATGAAAGGGATACGGTCGAAGTTAACCCACAGCGTTTTAGATTTGATGAAGCTCCTGCTTTGACCCTTTGGAAATGTGGTTTTTCATTAACAATTCAATTTAGACTTCAGCAGTTGTCACTTCATATTCTATTGGTGAAGAGATCTCAGGTAGCAGGTCCATTGACTGAAGTTTTAGAAGATAAATGAAGAGAATTCTTCAGGTATTCCTGGCCTGGAATGGTATTCCTTTGTTCTTGATGGACCAAAAGCTGAAAATCGAACTGTAATGGATAGCCAAGCACCGAAATATAATTATAATTGTTTAAAAGACTTTAATGGCTGAAACATATAGATTTTAATTTATTTTTAGTTCTTTGTAATTCCTTTAGAGGACAAAAAATGGTTACATTAGTTACATAAATTGTTGTAGTAATTTGTCAGTTTGGAAAAATAAAATATTTGCACATAAACTACAGTAAAATAATTTATCGCAATCAAATGTGATGATAACAGTAGCCTATTATGCAATAGCAAATGTTTGCTGGGGCTTCGGAAAAAAGCAAATATGTCCAAATTTTTTAACAAAAGCAAACAGGAAATTTTATCTACTTTAATTTTGTATAGAACATAATTTTCTGTGGGATTGATAGTTATGGAGTTACATGCATAAGCTCTCGAAAAAGCACCTTCAAACACCCGCTCTGCACCCGCCTCACCCCCTAAACTTAAGGATTACAGTATGTTATGCAGTAGTATACCAACAGACAATCATGCCAAGTTTCAAAACTCCAGAATTTTTTATCACTATTTGCCAAATTTGACTGAGCTAATAAGAGATTTCTTATCATTATGTACGGTAGGTATTTCTTTTAAATTCGGTTTCTCTTTTCCTATTGATACTTCTATTGATATTTCTATATTGTTGTTATAATTTGGTTTAGAGACCAGTCGGCAGTCAAAAAGCTTTCAAATGTGAGTTAAAAATGCATTGATAGAGCAACCTGACCGGCAAATTGCGGTGCATGATTTTGTATGAACTAGATAGAAGACAGTGTGAACTTTCAGCGAACTGGAAGCGTACGCAATTGCAAAAGAAAAATATAGTATACTTGAGAACATAACGACATAAAGATTGAGTATGCGTGGGGGATGTGAAGGGAGACGATATAACAAAATATACGTAGGGAAGTGGCAATGTAAAACGTTACGCTGAATGCGGAAATTTAACCGCAATTTCTTGAAGAGGTTTTTGACATTTGCGATTATTCTACTTACGTTACAACGTAAATACAGATAGTAATTATCACTTCCATTTCCTTTTCAATGTAAATACGCTATCTTTAAATGATTTTAAGAGGGATGATAGTTCTTACGAAGTATTTAAACATGCAGAATATCTGGGTTGTCGAATCGGTTATACTGAACACCATTTTTAAAGAACTGTCATTCAAATGAAGAAATGTGTCAAATTTTAGTAATTTATTAAACAGTTTGTATAATATAAACATTCATTTTTCCGTATTATGATATATTGCATGGCCGCGGCTAACCGCCTGTGGACAAAACCTGTACATCTCACTATCTTCAAAATTGCTCAAATTCCATAAATGCATCATTTTTTCAACCTTATAGAATATAAACAAAAATAAATAAAATGTTAATATAATATTTTTTGAAATTGAAGGTAAAAATGTGCTGCTAGTTCCATTTTCGGCGATCTCTTTGCATTTTCAAACATTGCAAGAAGGTAACTTTAAAAGTAAACTTTTAAAAGTAACAAAAAGGTCATAATTTCAAAACTACACTAGTGAAGGTGGAGATTTTTGCCTAAGACAATGTCTGGTGTAAAAATTAGCTCTTTGAAAAAGGTTGTGTACAATTTTTTGAAGAAAGAAGTAGTAGTTTTCCCGGAATTTGTGGTTGAAATTATTGCAATTGATAAAAAAATCATTTTCTCAAAAACCGCTCCCAATTTTTTTTCAATTTTTTTCCAAGGATAGAAGAAGGAACGCTTAAATGAATGGCGCGGGTCTCATTTTCGTTGAACTCTCTTGAATTTTTAAAATTGTAAATTTAGGAATAATGCGAGAAAGTATGTGGTTTTGTAGCACTACCAGTTTCTGTAAACATCTGTAAGCGTTCGAAGACAAAACTAACACTAAGATTCAGAGATTCAGAGAGGTTCTAATAACAAAAGTCTTAAAAGAAGCAATAATCCTTACCTAAACAAGGATATTGAAAAAACTACGCTGGTTTCATCGTTGAACCCCTTCCATTGGTATGTGACAGTTAATTGTTCATTAAGAATGACAAGTTTGCAAATTAAAAGTTCCAGGAATACATAATGGGCAACTATAAAATATGTTAGGAAATGTTTTAACTACCAAATCAATAATACAATCAATAAAGCATTATCTCTAAATGTCTTTCGAACATTAGCTCTTCATTATTAGAGAAAGGAAAGTTAATAAGGGTACAAATCAGATTCTATTATGGGACAAGACTTTCAAGTGACTTTTTATAAACATTTGTTAATATATCTGGCAATATCATTTTCCTTGAATCCATTCACTGTGATGGACTGAAATCACTTTTCTGATTTTCTTCAAATTCAATTGGTCAAGGATTTTCTTTGTCTCTTGTATAATTGTAAACTCTGATACTCAATAATAAACAGACATCACAAAAAGGAAACTTAAAGAATGTCCCACATCTTGTTACGCTACACAAAAACAAAGCTTTTGCTACATTGCTACAATGCTACATTTCATTGCAGCTGACAAAACTCACGAACGGAATGTCGAATTAACATATGCATGGATTTTGCAGACGGAAAAGTAGATTTTTCTCTCCAAATTAAGAGTCACAATTTGACGTCTTTTCATGCGTGCTGCAACCAAAATTTTGGTAGTCATTCTGGTATCCAAGAGAGAACGTCCCGACTGCTTTATATACGGAGAAAGGACGTTCTGTTCAACATGTCTCTGAATTGTTTAGGAGGAAGGAATATGTGGAATCGTTCCACTCACGCATAATGTAAAAGGCTTCATAAACATCATTATGCGTATGAAATATGCCTGACTCTAGCATGCAAGCAAGGGGCGACGTATTTATGTTGAAACCTGCAGTTTGTGCGATTACTTGTAATCAAGCCCTTAGGCTTCATGGTAATGTTCGCTTGTTTCCATTGCCTTAGCAGAACAAACGAAATTATTTGATATTATTATGCACGCTGAGGTCATTACGTTTGTGTATGCTAACATCACTGATGAACTGATCACAATAGTTTACATATCGTCACAATATTCATAATTACGTTTAAGGACGCCTCTTTTGGGACAGAGTATTTTTACATACACAGCAATAAGTAAAAGAACTGAGACTGAAAATAAATTCGATAAAAACTCACAAACTTCATAAATACGATGGTATTACAAGTTCAATCTGTGGTTTTAAAAACATTCAACGAAATTACAGACAACATATTTTCAGCGATAACATAAGATGAGAACGGAAACTATCATGTGAAGAGCTTGAAGCAGAAACAAGAGAAGCAACAAATGTCATAACATGTCTCTCGGTGCTCGAAAAACGTTAATATCTGGATTTTGGTCGATGTGTGCCTTATTTTATAACGAAGTTGCCCCAATCCCATCGTAAATACGAACAAGATAAATATTAACAAGATTAGTCACGCATTCTCCAAAATCGAGATACTGGCATTTATGAAGGGCGGAAGGGTTGCTAGCTACGGTGTGGCTTGTTTTGTTTATTGCTACAAGCCCTTCATATGTTTAAGTGTTGATGGTAACCCAACAGAACTGCAAAGAGGAGGATGGTGCTGTGTCGCGTGATCTACAAACGAGAGGGGTGGAGGGGAAGTGCAACGGCAGGGGGAAGATGGTGGGAGAGGGGCGGCGAGGGACCGCGAGACAAGGAAAGGTCAGGCATTGCCGGGTGACGGGCGTTGTAGAGGTCCCTCGTAAAACACAGTGCACAGTGGCCCGAGGGGAGCCAGCGGCGTGGAGGCGTGGAGGCGCAGGGTTATGGGCGTCGCGGTGCTGCGTGTCTCCACGTGGCTGGGGGGCGAATTAAAAGCGCGCGCTGAGCACTGGCTGCCCTTGGAATAAGAATGTGGCCGCTCATTCGGCCTGGGCTGGAAGCCACGCGCAGCACGTGCAGCACGCGCCGCGGCGCCGGGCAGGCGCGCTCTCCCACGGCACGACGCTCTCGCGCTCTCTATCTGCACTTGTCGCGCTACGACAGCACGCATTCCGTATGATATGTCACGGTAAAATATTGTGATATTGCAACTACTGCCCTACTCATACTACAGTCCTCTCTTGAAATGCACTATAGAAAATAAAGCGCAGAGAAATAAAAAAAACACATAACATAGCTTTCATTTTCAAAAGTTCAAAATTTTTAAAGAAAATGGCACATGTGTACAGAATTTACTGCAATGTGCACAATTCTTACAAAAATAAAAAAACCAAATTAAATGAATTAAAGAATGAATTAAATAGGAGGTCAGATAATTAAATGAAACTTAATTAAAGCCTAGCTATGAACTTCATGTCGAAAATCCTGCCTCCGTCGGGACTTGAACCCTAGGACCTGCCGGTCCGAGGCATTTTTGTAAAAATGTTGAATGTTTCTTAGAGGCTTGTAAAGTATCTCCAAAAGATAGAAGATAAACAAATCAGAATCTAGTAATGATATGAACCAGACCGAACAGGGAAAGTCCATTTTTAATTCAATCCATTCCTTATTTTCCGTGGCGAGGCTCAGGCCATCCGACCTGCTCTTCCATCTGACCATGAAAATTTCCCTACGCTCCGTTCTCCGTCTAACAGAGAAACACTCGGGCGACGAAACTGGCGATTTCAATTTTGCTCAGAGTCTTCTTTTAGGCTTGAGGATCTTTTATATGTAATTCTAAACATTGGACAGCCGGATTAACTTCCCCTCCGATGGAAGGTGTACAAAAGATTTTTTCGCTCTTAAGAATCCACATATCCGATAGGGTTTGAACTCGCAATCTTGGATGTAACATTTCGATATGCTAACCCTTACACCATCGAAGCCACATTTTAGTGCTAGAATAACACTTGCATTTAAACTGAATTGTGTTGTTCACAGACAGACGGAGGGACAGATGGACGGGTAGACCGGCAGATGAACGGCGAGACGTTAAAAAACTTTTTTTGGTATCAAGGACTTTTAAACCGTGTATTTCTGTGAAAATCTCAATGTCGACATCTTGCAGCATTGCATAACTTTTTTATACTACGTATACGAGAAAATATAAAGCGTTGCAGCAACTTTTAAACGGGTCAAGTAATGCTATCAAAGACTCGAGCGAAGGCGCATTTTCACACAGAAAGAAGGCAAGCAGCTGTTGAAAAAGGAAAACTACAATAATAAAAAAGTTCCTGGTACAATGCGCTTGAAATTCTCACGAAGTTTACATATTATGTTTTCACGGTCGTTGTACATAATCCTCTTTCTCGGTCCTTCCCTATACTGATTGTGCTCTGAATTTCAACTATGTTGGCGCTGTATCTTTCAACGTGTATCAGCATCACCTGCTGCCACATTTTCACGCACAAATATAGCTAGGAATTAGCACGTACGTGAAACCAAGTGGCCGTCCAACTGGGGACAAAACGTCACATGTTCAGCACTTGAAACCACATTTTTAATATCTCACGGACGTGGAATGAGAAAAATTGCATTAAAAACTGTAACCACTTTTTATTCTCGTTTGTATAATTATTTTAATCCCAACTTTCCCTTTCTAGAGGACACCAGCGCTGCGAAGGCCTTCATGATTTTGACATCAAGAGATTTAAGTACGGCGCATTATCAACTAACTCAACAAACTAAAGAGGAAGAGCAAACAAACATAAGCCAAGAAGTAGAAACGTGTGGAGAAGTTCTCCGAGTGTGGGTAGGCACACAAACAATGTGCGATGAAACAGTTTTGAGCGTCAGTCGTGCAGTGATAAAATATTCTGCCGATATGAGGTCATTATTTTAGACATGTCACTGAAGTGTAGTACACATCGCTAGAACTGTCTACCTTGTTAATTTATAACAATTTTCTTCATCTCGGCGATTGTATAGTACGGTTTGAGCAACTGGAACAAGATAGAGAACAGTTTTTCGCCTATCATTACTTACGGTTTAAGGATATGCTGTCAAAAAGGTTTTTGGATAGGACGTGTTTTTGTTTGGATATTGATGCCTAGGTAATTAATTTTTTTTCTGTTCTGTTCGAAACTTTTTGTGTTTCTGGTAGCTCCAAAAAATATGAAAAGAAAAAATTGAACTCAAAAACTAATTTGAATATAATGATTTTGGAAAGGAGGTGTAAAATGAATGGTTACGATTAAAAAATTATGGACATTGAAAACATTTTACTTGATTTACTTGAAATTACAAATATGAATAGTTTCTAACTTATAGCACGTGCTTTTATATCCTAGCTTACAATTAATACAATAAGTTACGAACTTACTTTACATACATTTTTAATGATATTGAATTAATAGAATATTCGCAGTCACTATAAATGATTTTAACTACTGATTACCGTTGTTTGTTTTGTAATTGAAAATGTTTAAATTGCTCGTAGCTTTACTTCACGCTTGATGAATATTATGAATAATGTTCAGTACTTTTTTCTTCCGTTGTCTACTCCGATTTAGCAAAATACCTTGTTTGATGTTACGACGATGGCGATGATATTTGTTGATTGATACACGTGTTCACGTATTTTTTGCACAGAATGCTCGAACACAGGATAATTTTGCAAAATATAAAAAAACCTGCATTGAATTATAAGCAAAACGTTTTTTGATGAGCCATGCGCGTCCATGTGATGCATGACGCTGCCAGAAGCGCACCAACTAAACAACTATACAGCAGTTTACACAAGAACCATTGCAGCGTGGCTTTCAAAACGACGGGCCATGACAGAGCGAGAGAGTGTCTGTTAGAATCGCAGTCGTCGCCGCCACCAGTGGCGTTGTGTCATTTACGCAGAGTTGACTGTAATATGCAGAGTTGCCTACTTTTGCGTTTTGTAACAGGACATCTCCATAAGAAATAAAAATATAAACTAAAAAATGACCTGCACCATGACACGGCGAGTAGATGAATCGTCGGAGATTGCCTATTTCGTGTTTCCGGGTGCGTCAACTGCTATCTTCATTAGTCTCGTAAGTATAGTGCATGGCAGGTGTCGATATTCTTCCCTCGCTGGATGACAAGATTCAGCACCGACCTACATGTCATGATGCGGTGTTTTTCCGAGTCAGACATCTCTTACCAGTGGGTCACCGCCTCAGCCAGGGCAAACTTATTTCCCGACTGGTCTCCCGACATGCGTAGTGGTATGCTCGTGAAAGTGTGTAAGTATGAAGTAAGGGTAAGACAAGAAAGAGGAAAGCACGCCGTCTCCCTGGCACGTATATTAGGATACTGCTGCTGCATTCGCCTGGTGCTGAAAGGAGAAACCACGGAAAACTCCCGTTCAGAGAACCTGGCCACTAAAATTCTCCTCGAGTCCGTGACTAGATTCGACATAGCTATTCGCTATGTCCACAAACTAACTGTCGAAAATCATCAATCCCCAGGACCTCCGGGTCAGAGGCACCGCAGTAACATCAGTTGATGCACTAAGTCACTTCAGCCGGTGTGTCCTCGAAGAATAATTTTATGACTTTGACACTACTTTCAAACCATTCCGTGGCATAGAACTATGTTTGCGATAACGGGTAGAGCACTGCATCATCAACATCAAGAACTAAACTGCGTGGTGCCAGGACATCTTAGGAAAATCTGGAGTGAAAGCGAGTAGTCGTCAGTAACGAGTCTTACGTTAGTGTCCACGTGGATACGAAATGAACGGTAGTGATACCGTGGTCAGAAGACTAATTGTGGTGGTTTAAATAATAATATTTAATAATGAATTGGTTACCCCAAGCTTTTCTAGATATAAGGAAACGGTAAAATGAATCAGAAAAGTAGACAATTACCATGTTGGCGAGAACATATTTAAGACTTCTAAAATTGTAGCTTTAATAAAAAGGGAATAAAATGTATAATGTATTTGAATACATGTACTGAACATGTGGAAAACGGGAATTCATCAGACCGGTTTCTTTAATCGTGTGCCAATGAATAAAATCGTGTTCTGTAATTGACTACTTGTATTAATATCAATTGAAAATGTATTGTTATAGATATATTTGTGTGTAAAGAAGTTATTAGCCCTGAAAATCGAAAATGGGTATTTACATACGCGCTGCACCACTCAGTGAGTCGAGAGCACATGTTCACATTGTGCCTAATGGACTGTAATCTGTTACAGGAAGTTTGCCGAGTTCGCAATCGATGGGAATAAGCACACATCCGCACATGCACGAGCGTCGGGTAGCTTCACCCTTGCGCTCAGAAAACCTATTTTGGGGTAGGAAATGAGGCAAGTGGGTCGCAGAACATAGAGCTCGCGAAATATACGTATAATTCGTATGTTAAAGAGATAGTTATCTCATTAAAAATTAAATGACAAACTCGACAAAAGGAAAAACAAAAATTAACATTCTAGATTCAACGTATAAATAAGTATATGATAAATGCGATGAAGTATATAACCTTTGAATACAACCAAACAGATTGAACATAATTTTCAAAGTTAATCTGACCGTCAGCAAAGTATCATATAATATTTATATGATATTATCGATAACTTTTAAATATATATAGCATAGGGTTGCAATAAACAGTTTATAAAAATAATTTTAAGATGAAATGTGTTTCTTGGATTTTGAGCAGGGAATGATTTTTTGTGTAGTTTCCTTTTAATATAGCACATTTTGCAACACATTATTTTAACTTTCAAAATGACATGGCTCAGTCAACATTACTTTGAAAACCACAAGGCGTTCTGTGCTAGAGTTGCTACGAAATCGCAAGGGAAACATTCTATATTCTTTAAAAAATATCTTCTAATACTGCTTTCTCAATTTAATATCGTCACACAAAAACTCACATTTCTCCAATATAATCCACAATTTTATGAAAATATGTTTATTTTTTTAAAAAATATTGTTAAAATGTATTCTTTATTATCACGTAAGTTTGTTTTCATAAACTTATCGATTTTGCTTACTTGCCATTACTGGAGTTACGGCAATTTGTGTATCGGGTGTTACACGCTGGTATAACGAACATTACAATACTGTGTTCCCTGCTATAACTACTTGCGCCTCAAACAATTTTGTACATTATTTTTAATAATACAACTAATTAGGATGTTGATAACTTCTGGTGGCTGTTATGTCCATTTTTTTACTTCCTCAGATGATTTCGTACGTCTCAATACCGAGAACCCCTAAAGGAAATAAAAAATGTGACAGAAACGTGGTGTATTTCTTTCTCAAAGAAAGAAATAGACCGTGAAAATACGAAACGTAAATACGAAAGTTTTTACGTTACATAAACCAAATATTTCAATAAAACATTATTAAAGTTACGAAAGTATTAGAGACTGCATATGGAAAGACGAAAACTTCTACATTTACATTGAAAAGCTCCGAATATTCTTCAGACACCCTTCCCTATTGCTACATACACGATCCAAAATATAGAATCGTCCAACTGCGCTCATACCTTTGGAATAGCTATAAAAAGAGTGAAGAAAAAACTTTCCAAATAGATCAAGAAATAAAACAAACGAAATTTACAAGCTAGTTGTATTTGTCCCAAAGCACTTCATGCAAAATCCAACCCTATTAAACGCATTGGAAAACACTTGTCAATCAATGAATCCCAGATATGAATGAGTAAAGGAGGGGTGGTACAAGAAAATTGATATAGTAATACACAAAGTAAAGAATGTTCAGAAATGCGTATCTTTTCTGACTCAGGGAGAGGGCAACCTACAGGAAATCTTTCATTCTCGTCTTAGGATGAAAATCATCATGCTGAATGGTATATCATAGTTTTGAAAAATGGAGAAAATCATTTTTGTTTGAACGGAAGTGGTTAGTGCTGATATTTCAGAAAATAAATTCATACCAGGTATCACTTTTCCTTAGTTACACTAACACCTTGAGATTAGATCCACGTAAGTTCTAGCACCTATACTGCAGTTAATAAGGCGCCAGAGACAAAACTTACAAACATGGTCATGTGTGTAAAAATGATGTAATTTCAAGCGCATAAGAAATAACTGCCGAGTTATTGTAGCTAAGTGATAAAAAGTTATTGACAGCAATTTTTTCTCAAAATTTGCTCGCAATAACTCGCCATTGCTTACAAGAATAGATTCTTTAACATTGTTTAAATCATCAGTATTTTATCAACACCACATGGAAACCAAAAGACGAACGGACCGTAATATGAATTTTCGCCCAGAATGGGGATTCAGGTGAAACTATAGTTACATTTCATTTACGTATATTTTTATCTCCTTTTCTCTTATCCCTTTTTAAAGTATCCTTCATCTTATAAGTAAAGACATTTTTAATGTAAGCAAATATTAAATATGCTATTTATTATTTTCTTGTATCGACTACAGAGTTTTTTTTACGTCAAAACCAGTTAAAAACTGTGTGTGACGTGCTACAGGGAGAATTGAGTTCTGCGCACGTTTTCATAATTCTGTGATCCCTACCTTAAGCCTAATAATAATTTCATAATTCTGTAATCCCTAATAAGCCTAATAAAAATTTCATAATTCTGTAATCCTTACTTTAAGTTAATTTTGAATACAGAAAGAAATGAGCGTTTTTGCATGGATTGTTAGAAAAATTTTCGCTCCGATGTAATAAAAACTATTTTCACGGGTAAATCAGCTATAAATTTGGGCTCTTTTTTCTCATCATATCCTTCGTGAGAAAAGAATATTTTTTGCCACGACAACATGGAGAACGATAATTTGAATAAATATATTTTCTACTGAATTCTAGAAGACGTACACAGATAATGAAGTTACATTTATGTCTACTAGCAAAACAAGAGACCATCTCAGCATTTGCTCAAAGGATCAGGGAAACTGGACGAAAAATGTGATTGAGATGGAGCATAGACATGCTACTGGAAAAAAATGTCGAGTTTTCGACTGAAAAATCGTTTTGTGGATATCTTTCCGATACCAAAAAAGGACATTTTTCGAGCTCCTAAACGTAGAAAATTACTTACTCTTATAGGTAGTGTAGTCAGAATGAGATCTTGAAATGATTTTATGTTTCATTTTTGAAAATGTGAGTAATTTTTGCAGAATAATATGGCATAGTATGTTAGAATCACTGCAACACTAAGAATTTATCAAAGCATAATGAAAGATGAGATTGAGATATCTGTGACTAGTATTGGAGTTGTTTTGATTTTGCATTCAAATTCCAGCCTACATTGGTATGCGACTGTTAATTACATGAAACGTTTAACATAAACTTTGTAACTGTTTTCATAAACTAAGCGCATAAATTTCAACTTACTGACTTTGACACTTTCTACAAATTGGTTTCTGTATTAACTGCACATCGTTCTCAACATACAGCATACATACTGTATGCGCTCTAACACATCACTATCTCCGCACTAGGATAATTGCCTACTTACGGAATAGATTTGTGTGGTAAGTGACCACCTTGCTTTGCAGATTATTACATTCTTGATTTGTTTTCTCTGAACTATAATCTATTGTTAATTTGATGGCTACTTTCAGGAATCCTATACACCGTATTTATGTGTGCGACATTATTCGTTAATGGCAGCTAATGGCAGCTTTGCATATCTCATAAGTTCTGTTCAGCGCAAACATTAGGTGATGGTAGTTCAGAAAATCAAATAGAGATGTATTCTGAAGGGATTACAGTAAAACATGATAAATCATTTTCGTTCCCCCTCCATTTGAGTTTGAAGAGAAGCTGTAGGTATATAATTTCAATATTTAATGATTAACGTTCTATCGGGGAAAGAATATTATAACCCAAGATTCTAGACTAATGTTTTGCTTCATAGAAATAATAATCTCTCAAAACAGACTTTTTAAAATAACTTAACGTGATTAATTTACCATACGAAATTTTTTCTGTTTCTTACAACATCTAAGGAAAATTTCCCTGTTTCAGGTTCTTATTTCCAGATTTCCAGAAGTACACATTCAAACCGTATTGTTCTGCTTCACGAATACTATTCTATGGAGGCAAGAAAACGTCTTGTGTGCAATCTTTACAACAATAAGTAACCGAAGAAAATAATATACAAACTATTTCGCGAATATAGTGAGGTCATAGTGATAAGCTCAGCGCCACTCGTCAACTCAATAGACTTCATCCGCTTTTGAAAGGCACGCAGGTCACACACAGGAGAAACACGTAGCAATATACGAAGTTCCGGTGCACGTCGGTGGCATTTGTCGGGCGTCGCGGCGCAAAGACACGTGAAGGCGCGGGGGGCGGGGGCGGCAGAGAAACAGGTGCGAAGCGGCGGAGAAACGAGCGCGCCACCGCTGCCGCAGCACGGGCCAGCGATCAGCGCTAACAGGAATTTACGGGCTGCAGGAGCGGCCAGCGGCGCTTTGGTGGCGCTGGTGGCGGCCTGCGGGTGTCCCTCCGGGCGCGCGTGTCCTCCGAGGAAGCGGCTCCGAGCGCGAAACGTGGATGAAGGGCGTCGCCTTGTTGCCTTGTTTATTTGCTACAACAAAAGCATTTCTAGACGTTTGGAAAACAAACGGGTCATTTATTACTTTCTCGCACTTCCTTCGTAAGAAGAGGAATTATTGTAATCGTGCGCCGGAAAACTGCGAATTTTATTGCCGGACCCTGGTAAAAAAGTGGATAAATCACGTTCCCATATATAGTAAATTACTTCCCCTAACACTTTGTGTTGTTGTGTTCCCCCACACCATGTTTTGATACCGAAAAATCGATTGACGGTAAAACATTCGTCTGTTCGTCTGTGGTCAACGCTAGCTCCTCGATTTTCTTCAAAATCGATATTCCTAGATCGATTTAAATGAAGCCCAGGCCCTCTGAATTAGGAACGCATATTTTGATTAGCGGGTACTTAATATGAAGCCTCGACATTAACAAAATCTTCTCAAAAATGTGTCCGAATTTTTTAATTAAACTTTGTTCTTGGATAGCGCGAAGGGTGCTTAAGAGAATGGCGCAGATTTCATTTTCGTTGAAATCCCTGATTTTAAAAAAAAATTACAAAAGTTCAACTTTTTCGTCGTCTTACTATTACAATATGAAAAAGAGTGTTTTTTCTTGAATGAAATTGTTTTTTGAAGACAAATCTTGAATAAGGTCAGGTACAATATTTCGAAAATATGAGCTGTTGTCGGTTGGTTATGCATGAAATATATGCAATTTTTAGAATTTTAAAGTAATTTTTCTTTAAAACAGCGCTAGTTTTCCTTTAAATTTTCTATTGTCAAATTACGCAAAAAAGTTGTTCTAGTGTCATTTCAGGCAAACTCAACATATTTCCAAAAATCGCAAACTTTCAACACTTTAAAACTACAAAATTGAAGATGGAAATTATTGCCATAAACAAAATCATCTCATTTTCTATGTCTCATTTTCATCCCACTCTCTAAATTTTCTAAAATTGCAAATTCAGAAATAATGCGAGAAATAATGTGCTGCTTAGCTCCGGTAGTTTTTTGAGAAGTGGAATAAGTTACTATTTCAGGATTCGTTTCGTGTTTTGTGTGTTGACTGGACGATAAACCAATTAAGGAGGCGAGTATTGGTGCAGAATTGATTTATTTAACTTTTGACACATCGGTTTTATAGGATGCCGATCAATAGAGTTTGCAAGGAATAGAGCTCATTTAGGCTAGTGGAAGGTTAAGAGTTGGATTTTTAAAGCGCGAGCAAAAATAACCAACAAATTATTTACTTCGAAAAATCTTTTAATATATCTACGTAATTTAGATATAATGTACCACAAAACTCCTAAAAACGTGTTTATGATTAAAATTGTTTCAATTTTAATAGTCTGATGACAATTTGTAAAACTAGATTGGAGTATGTGAGAGTTTTCCACTTTATAAATTGTTTTTAAAGGGTGAAATAGCATGATAATGGAACTAAACTTCAAACGAGCAGGCTTTAAATTGGGTAAATATTTTAATATCGCCAAGTGTTTATTAAAAACAAATCGACCTAATCCCTCCAGATTAAATTGTACACCATTTCAAATCGTCCATTTGATTTTACACAGATGGAATATGCTACCATTTCTGACCATTCGTTCGACGGAGCGAAATTATTTAGAGGAGCAATGCGTACATTAATGCAAATAGAATGTTCAAAAAATAACTTTTCTTTCGTGAATTACTTCCAAAGACACAACTCGTCTCCTTTCCAGGACGCAATAACCTGGTTTTAAGGACCTTGGATAGTTTTCGAGATAACGATTGCAATGTGTGTGTGAGTGTGTGTGTGTGTGTGTGTGTGTGTGTGTGTGTGTGTGTCTGACCGAAACATGTATTGCAGGTTGCATGGACGCCTGCTGTTTTCCCCATATCACAATCGCTAAATTTCTTCGTTTTACGTCTTTAACATCTTTCGCGCAGTTCTGGAGATATTCCTTTTTAAAAGTAGCACAATTACACGGTTTTGTGTTGATGGTTTTTGACAAATCGTCGATAACTGTCATCTCTCCTTAGCGTATAACATATAGAGGGGATGGTCTCATTTGAAGAGTGACTTTGTTTCTGGCGTTAGATGTCTAAATCAATAAAAAATTAATAGTATACAATAGCACATACGTTATCGCATTGTTTGTAGGCAATATTAGACTAGGCAATATTATATTACTATATGAACATGCAAAAGTATATCCAAGCAGCAAACATTTTTCCTCCGCAGCGAGATTCGAACTCAAGTCTAAAGAAATATCCATACACACGCTCGACAGTTCTCACTTTGCCCAAGCTTAAAAACTAATGGTCACTCCATTATTTCTAACCATAGCAATTTTTCAAAATTCAGAGATTTCACGAAAATGAGGCCTTTATTTTTTTAATTTATTTTCTGCCTGTTCGGCAAATATGTCTTTCAGGGATTTTAATATACACATTATTAAGCTAATAATTTTGCCCTTTCGGCTAACAGTATTTGAGGAGGGCCACATGGCTACCTCGTAAACAAAGTCTGCAGAGCAGTAATTCGGAAGATTCTTTTAATTTTTGAATTTATTTATTTAACGTTTTCGCCAGCGGAACTGGTTAATAAGTGCAATGAACTGATTCTAATTTATGGTGGTTTAAGAGTGTCTTTCGGATATCGGGAGATCATGCGGTTTGGAATGAATGCATTTTTGCCTAGATTAAATATTTGTGTACTTGTACAAGACGGAAGAGGAGTGAAAAATCTGTTACTCATCTGTTGAATGTATTCATTGATGGGAGGAATTTTTAATTTTCTGTGTATTTGGCTGTACAGGTTTTCTTAAGTACTTGTTTTGGATGATTTGTAGTTTCTTCAAATGTGTGCTGTATTGTTCCAAATTTGACAAGCGTAAGGTAATGAGGGGCAGATTATCGTTTTGTAGATGGATAATGCGCATTCCAGACTAAGCAATGACTTGTTATTTATTAGGGGGTGAAGTTTGTTAATTTTTACTTCCTCGAATACATACGTATATACGGAAGAAATATACGAAGTATAGAAAAAGTTATGTAATGCTGCGGAAAATCGATTTCGAGATTTCAACGGAAATACACGTTTTGGGGTCCCCTGATACTGAAAAAGTAGTCGTTTCGAAACGTCCGTCCGTCGTATATGAACAAATCTAGCACCTAAACCACACGTACGATCTTTTCCAAATTGAAGAAACCCCTGTCCATCCGCCTCTATTTAAAGTTTTGAAATTTTGAAAACTCGTTTTGGTGAAACAAATTTCACATGAGAATCGACGGGAATCGAACCCGGACCTCAGTGGTGAAAAGCTAGCGACTTCGCTATGTGCCACGAGCCCGGCACACTTATGTTCCAAACTGACGTACTAAAGTGTAGGAACATATTTAAATGCAATAAAGATATTTATAATTACAACCAACGTCTTAGGCGTTTATATATCAGATGTATTTATGAAGATAAGAAATTAATGTATGCTAAAATAATTAATAGTACAGAAAATACATGTACGTTACTTTACAACTCTTTACCAGATGACAGTAAACAATTAAAATATTTACACAAGGTTAGGTGCGAAACTCGTTTCTGTTGCATAACTGTTTCTATTTAATTGAAGTCTGTACTGACAGTCAAAGTGAAAAACAATTATATAAAGTGAATTAGTGAACATTTTATCTCTATAATTTTAAAAAATCTAAATATGTCTGTAACAGCTATTTCAGCACCTAGCTCAATTACCCCATCTCGATTATATTTTCCATGATTATTTCCATCATGTCATCCATGATCAATTGAGCAAATGCTGAGATGGACTCTTGTTTTGCTTCTGGACAATGTACTCGTAGCTTCACTATGTGCATGTTTTGTCGAACTATTTTTGTGCTAGTTGTGGTAGGAGTGTAGCAGGGGCTATGAGTTGCTATTTTGTTATCAATACAACAATATCAAATCTGTAATTTGTTTACTGATGCCAATTTTTTTAGCTCAGAAGCAAAAGAGTATAGTTTTCAAATCTTACTAATGTCGCTTTAATGGTACTTCATTCATCAATCTATAAAGGGGTGGTTAATGGTTTCTGAAGCTCAAGAAAACGTCCGCAGATTATACTTCTTCCTCATATGTCACATAAAGATTTTTCTACTCTTTGATGAAAATAAATAGAATCAAATGTAGTAATAGTAATGGGATTAAATACCACTTAGTGCGAAATGCGGGAAGGATATTTACTCAGTTTCTCAACAGGTGTTTTATTTATTATTTTTTATTAGCTACCTGTTCTGCTGAAGCCTTTAGGGAATTTGAAGTTTACATACATGAATGATTAGGTTGTTGGGATATTCTCAGGCGAACGTGGTGCGTAAGGCGTAACTCTCAGTTGTAAATTCAATTTTCATAATTTTTGGAATTTGTAGGCGTGCGTCAGGATGTGAGGCATTGGATCGGTATAGGTGATGTTAGATGAGAGTGGAAGTCTGCATTACTATGGAGGGCGAAATAGGTCTTTCGGGAGGCGAGATCGGATGCGAAGTGGGACGATTGCATTTTTTTCCCGGATGGAAGATAGTAGTGCCGGGGCATAACGGAAGAAGAGACTAGAACGTTTCAGATGTATTGCATATATATTGGGATACTGAAGGGAGTTGGAGGTGTTTTGCGTCCAGGGAGGATCCGGGAACGGCGCAACAAGTGTTGCTGGCTTCACGTGCGAACTACTGGGGCTCGCGGTGATGTCGTGAGGGCGTGCCCGCATATGCGAGTCGTGGGCGGCGGGCGAGAGCCTGGGGACAGTCGAGGCCGTGGCGGAGGAGTGACGTGCCTTCGTCTCCCAGAGGGGGGGGGCGCGACGTGCGTGGCGGGCTCTGGCGCCGCGTCCGCTGCGCGACAAGAAGGTGCGGGGGAATCTCCCAAGACCAGCGACCCCGCGTCTGGGCCCTAGAGGGATGCGGGTGGCCGCCCCTCGCCGCATACCCCATGCTCTCGTCCGCTCTCTAGTATTCCACCGCTGGTGGGGGACGCGGAGGCTGAGGCGGGCCGAGGGGGCGAGGAGGCACCGCGAAGGCGAGGACGGGAACGCGAGCGCCAAGTACGTGCGCTTCACAAGAAACGCCAACGAGAAGAGGAACAGCGCTATGAATCTCTAGCGGCAAAAAAGTGAACTTCAAGAAACAGTTGCCGAAACCAAAGGACTCTTCTAGCTACGCTACTGTTCACTCTTTGCTTTGCCATCTGTTGACGTGTGTAGAAAATAATTTTTGAGGTCATTTTAATTCTAAGTATTAATATTACTAGAAAAGCAAATATACTGTAATTACTAAAAATAACTAAAACAACTCAACAATGACTCACAAAATCCGCCTCAAACCCTAACCTCGCAAATCCACGCTCTAACTTCAATAACGCACTACACTCTGAATTCCGCTCCAGATCAGTGCCGCGCGCAGGTCGCGCGCCTGATCAGCTGGAAAGCTTCGCCACCACTTGCTGTTCTTTCATTGGTCGAGAGGCCACCGGGAATAGGGCGAGCTCCACGAGGCTCTGGAAGGCAGAGAGGTTTGGAATCCTGGCGTTAAATCTGACAATTCTCATTTGGATTGATTTCTTGATTGATGATTGCGGACACGTCAACTACTGTGATCATTAGTACCGTTGGTCTACTCAATTTTCAATGCCTGGAAGTGATGGTGTTCCTCTCTTATGAATGGTAAATCCGGCGACCTGCACGTCAGCTTGCAAAGGATTTTCCCCTCCACATATCTTCCACAGCGGGGCACCGCCCCCCGTCGGGACATACGCTAAACTCCCGACTGGTCTCCTACCTTGCAAAAGTGTAGTGAACGAAAGTGTGTGTGTGTGTGTGTAAGAAAGAGGATAGTGTAGGACAAGGAAGAGGAAGGATAGATTGCGCGCTGTGCGTCGGAGAAAACACGGAAAACTTACGATCAGAGCAGCCGACCGCCAGAATTCTCGTTCAGACAGGGGCTGAATTCGACCTGGCTATATCGATAGTGTCTAGAATCCGCCACTGCCGGGACTCCAATTCTAGGACCTCGCGGTCAGTCATGGAAAAACAGCGGCAATGCTACCTGTGAGCTGAACTCAATTACCAGACATAATACAACGCAGTAGTCCTCCCGTCATTAAAACACATTCTCCTCATATTCATTAGCGTCCTTTGTTATGTATTTTAACAGAGGTTGTCATTGTTTTGTATAACTAATGAATAAAATTACTCTCCTTACAACTGAAAATTTAAATGACTGAGCGTTGCTCGTCAATTATCACCCGACTATTACAATACAAAAATGCGAAGACCCGGGTAGGTCGAGATCGCGACTGAGTTCCACTGCGGGGCGTGGCGTGGCATGGCGTGGCGGGCGACTCAGGCGGCAGGGGCAGCACAGTCCCAGCAGGGCCCTTCGCCCCACAAACGAGCCAACTTTTCCGACAATGCGTCACCCGACCGCACCCCAGCGCATTCGTCTTACGGAACTCTCCCCGCGGCTACTCTTCAACTCGCAACTGGTATGGTAAGTTTCCTCTCAGAAATTGGCACGGGATAAGAAATGGGTGCTCCTGCAGAAAATAGTTTCTTTTCAAAAAATTGTTGAGCTGTAGATACTGAGTCTTCAAGTAAAAAAGATTCAATGCAAGAAAAGCAATATTTTGGTGGTAGTGAATGTCAGTATAGATTACTGTTCTGTAATTTTCAAACAAGATTGTGCTACCACATTTTGCCATTATATGTCGTTGTCTCGTTCTGTGAGGCCAAAGATCTGTGAAGAATGATAACCATAATAATGATTATGATAATAATAACGAGCAGAAAAAGAAGAACAATGAGTGAATAAGAAGAAGTAGTAGAGCTAGAAGTAGTAGTAGAAGAAGAAGAAGGAGTAGAAGAAGGAATAGAAGAAGGACTAGAAAAAGCAGAATAATAATGAAAACAATTATTCAGAATTGGTTATCCCTTTCTTCGGAAAACGCTGTGAGCCATATCGTACTGCAACAAGAATTCTACTACAAACTAGTTGTGCTAAAACAGAACATAATTTCTTACATTATTTCTAACTTTTTCTATTTTCAAAAATCCAGAAAGTTCAACGAAAATGAGTCCTACGCCATTTTTTAAGAGTCCTTTACTTTATCAATGGAAAAAGTTTAAAGAAACCTTTTTGGGCCATTTTCAGAAAAAGTTTTATAAATTTCATTAACTTCAAGTAGCAGTAATGCAAAAATTACTGTTTTTCTAAAAAAAGTAATCCCTCATAATGTTCTACATGATCTTACATAATGATCAATTTTTTATAAACAGATTTTATTGAAGAAAATATCACTATCACCAACAATGCTAATTTTTTTGCAATTTCCGAAAATACAGAGAGTATGCCGAAAATGCGACCAGCACCAGTTTTTATCGTAGTAAGGCGAGAAAAGTAAAAGAGAAAAAAATGAACTTAAAGCATTTTCTCAGATGTTTTCTTTCATAAAGGGAATTTCAGCAATAGATGTTCCAGCTCTGTTAACAACAGTCAACTGAAAGAATGGTTTCAACAATATCCATCGGTATTAAAAATTTATCTGCTATACAAGTTTTGCGATTTTTTTTATTTGAACAGATTACCAAAGGAAAAAGTATCAAACGTTTCAAAACTTGATAAAAATGGAGTGTGGGAAAAATCAATAAAAAGTGAGCCCGTCCCCATTAGCTCTGCTCCCGTAAAAACGGGAATAAAAGCTAGTATGAAAAAAATCAAAGGAGGAGGTATACCCACATTCCTTACAGTTGATATTACGCATTTACTATTCAAAGAATGTCCATAATTTCTCAAAATAACTTTTTAACGCGGTTTCTCAAAGAATCAATAATGTCTCTCGATCCTCAATATCACCTAAAATATCGTTCTATTAATCTGTTGCTCTCAAAACAGCTTGTAAAAACTGCTAGTCAATATTTTAACATCTATTATTTATTTGAGTTTAATTATGAAAATATGATATAATGTCACAAGGACAGTAAAGTTATAAAAACCTGTTATTGTAATCAATGATCACCATAATAATTCAGTAAAACTGTTCGCGGCAGCAAAGAGAAGTATGAATTCCCGTGAGGGATAGATAAATTGTTAGAATGACTTTCTATGACGCACAGAAACTTACTAAGAGTAAGTATTCTCCAACTTTAGAAGGTCAAACCTCATATTTAGTTTCATAGACGCTATTTTAAGAAAATTGATAATCATCTCTCCAGATAAAATGCCATTCGATGGAAGAAAATCCTGGGACCATCAATTTTTCGTAGAACTCGAACTCTTTCAAAATATATTAATAAACTTTACATGTAACCTCAAAATACTAGTACATTTCTTTAGCAAGAATATAGAATTAACCTTGATAACTTAAAAATGTAAGCCAACAAGATAGAAAAATAATACGCAGTCTTAAGTGTTGTCGGGAGCTGGAGTAAAGATCAACAAGGATGGAGTTAAACTCGACAAAGAATATACACAGAACATACCATCCACTTCAACTGAGGGATCTTTAACGTGGCGGAAGTCGGATAAACCCCCAAAAAGATTATAAATGACTTGTCAGAAGAAGAGAGCCGCAAATCCCGACTGATGTTTATGAGATGAAACAAGTACAGACTCCTTAAAGGTCATGTGAAAATACGTCTGCGAATGTACGAACAACGAATTTGCATAATTATCAAAGTGTGTAGGCAATTGGTGAGAAATTTGCACCAGGTTACGAGTTAAGAGTAAAAAATCTCATTATTCAACGGGTTTTAGATTTTGAGGGATTAGTATGGTCTGAAATTTGCAATCGGCTTTTCTTGAGAATGTAGGTAATATTTAATAACAGTATTAATTTGTGAGCATAAGACATAACCTAACACAAAGATAGTATGATTTCAACTTCTTTTTCGCGAATTTCTTACCTGTCACCTTTCCTTCATTTCCTGTGAATTCTTGCCAGGGTTGTGGAGTTGGTAACGATTACTTGTACCTGCTCCACATACAAGAATCAGTTTATATGTGTTGGAAAAATACCTTTTCTGTTTTCAGGCAGCCATTTTGCCGATTGTAAGGTGACCATAGAGACTCCTGCAGGCACTCAATGTTTATGAAGGTATCAGGTCGTGCCTTAGCTCTAAGGTAAGATGTAATGACTTGAAGGTCGTTTATGTGAGTGATAGTGCATAACACCACTACCTCACGGGGGGCGCTAATACTCTGTACTTGCTTTCAATAGGTTTTGAACCGAGGGTACGGGTTCCAATGTCGTGTAAGCTATTGATGTTTTCAGATATGTTGCTGTATGGTGTACATTATTAATACACCATTTCTCCCTGCATCTGAATCTCTCTCTTAACTCCTTTCCTGTCCTCATTAAGAATTGTGTGAGAGAGAAGACCTGTGTGTGCAACGTACGCCTCTAAGTTCCTGAGCGTCAGCCCTTTTTAGGGCGCGTCTGTCTCCTGAACTGGAATAGCATCAGTGGGTTACGAGAATCCGACAATAAATATGTGTTATAACCAATACGTGATCACGATCCAGAGCGGTGCGTCGGATGGAGACAGTGGAATGTAACCAAACTAGTTTCACCTGCAATCAAAAGCCACAGTCGGTGGCGACATCTGTAAGTTGTCGTGTATAAATATCATAAATATAGTATAAAACAGGAATACAATACTACAACTGAAAAGAAATAAAACGAGATGATTTTAAGAAAAACAATTGTGCAGTCTTCTTCAAAGTGGTGACTACTAAACATTATCGCCAGTAATAAGGAAATCCAATAAATTCGTTCATTACGTCCTAATAAGTTCAAAACATGAAGGACTATAGAATATGACGTCGCCAAGTTTGCTGCATTTGTTACATTTCACTCATTTATATAAGTAACAATTCGAAAATCTAGAAGCGCCAGAAATCTTCAAGTTCCGAATAACTTCGCGCAACGCTCCAAATTGTTTACGTGCGTTCCATTACGCAACTGAATTGTCATGGTTCATGGATGACGCTGATCAGATGTAACGTTGCAAGTATGAGAACATAACTGGGAAATAAAATTAAACTAAGACACTTTTTCTCAACATCCCGACGACTAGGATTTGATTGTACCAAATCATGGATTTGATTGTACGTCACATCACCTTGCACACATTTTCATTTTATTTTGTGGAAGGGAGCACTGGCTTAGGCAGGGTGAGAATTTACAATTTGCTCCACATCGAAATTACAATCACTACAAGTGACCAACGAGAGTAATATAACAACACCTGCATCAGAGAGATCTGCTATTGACGAGTCAATAAATTGAAGAGTGAAATGAAGACAATTTTCTCTTTTGCAACGGTCTAAATGTTTTATATGAATTCTCTTGGAAAAATTTTCTATTTAATTTTCCATGTGTCGAAATGAATTAAAGTGAGGGAATCATTAATAAGACCCCTATAAATGGATTAATTATGTTCCTTCCAGACACAAATATTAATACTTGTCTGTAGTGAGACGATCCCTGACCTCCCTGTCACTTCACTCACCAATCACGACATGTGAATGGTTTGCTAGCAGGATGTT
Organism: Teleogryllus occipitalis; assembly: GCA_011170035.1. Classification (NCBI taxonomy): domain Eukaryota; kingdom Metazoa; phylum Arthropoda; class Insecta; order Orthoptera; family Gryllidae; genus Teleogryllus; species Teleogryllus occipitalis. The sequence goes on along the minus strand of BLKR01001828.1, from coordinate 6,083 downwards.
CGATTAGCCTGATTGAACACAAACCTCATATTTGATTTTCTAATAGAATGACCTGCCTCTTATTACTCGCGGGTGGGGGTGCACAGTGCGTTAAGAGAGCAATTGTGCTAAACTGAGTTACAGACATGTAACATAGAATAAAGGAGTGAGACGCACACGTATGCATCATTCGGTACATCCTCCTGTGAATAGTGGCGACTTTATTATGACGTGTAATGGACGTGATTTGACGACTTCATAAAAATGGGTGAGCTAAATGTGTCATGAAATTGTGGTAGATAAATAATCACATGAGTCACAGCATAAACATGTGATTTTGTGTGTAAAAAGCATGCTAATTTTATATTGATTTAACGCAATTTATGCAACATTACTTAATTAAATTTATGAACTACGATACTCTTCACAGAAATGAAATGCATGAGAATTTCGCTCTGTAACACACCGAGACATCATAGGTATTTCTTTCCGGTCACACACAGAAAGTTAGACAATTGGATATCCTCGTACCATAAACATCGATCGCAAGCAGCAGAAATATCCTTCTGACACTAAAGAAGAGTATTTGCTCATCTTTTCGGTTATTTGCAAATTAACCTTGGGGCTCCGCAGAGTTTGGCCTTAAACCATATCCTTATCCGTTTATACGTAAACGATTTGCTCTCGTCCAAGAGAAACGGAAGAACAGTTATGGTTGCTGATAACACGAATATTCTTCGCGAAAGCAAAACAATTTATAGTAGAATTCCATGTATTCCACAATTCAAAATTGGTTTCGTAAAAAAAATAATACTTAACGAAGGAAGCACGACTTCAATGTAGTTTTGCATTTCACACAGGTATTCGCATTCGGTATTGAAAATGAACAATATGCAATTGGCTGATGTTAATGTAACAAGATTTGTTGGTATCCCAATTTAGTCAAACTTTAAATGGAATATTCGTATTAATCAATTAAATACACTGAAAAAAGGATACCATAAATCCCAACAAGGTTTCAATAGTTACACAAAACCTTCGTATGCGAAACAGAGACCTTGTTACTTTACTCCCTTTCCTGGTTACAACAGCATCTAAGATTGCTGACCTTGATGGACCAACCTTGATGGACCAACCGGCCTGTGATTTCTGAGAAGTTGATGTTGCTTCATAAACGGACCTGTCGGCCTCATCAAGCCTAATGAAGTTGCAAAACACTAGCTGGCCACAACAGCTAGGTACCTTGTCAGATTAATTACGTATTGAGGAAAATATACATTGAAAAACATTCAACATCTGTTAAACTCACACACGCATATGTGTCTATTATACACCCACCCAGCAATTACTATCTGTACAGGTGACGCTCGAAACGGCCCTATATACTACAGAATGCCGGTTTATTTCATTATCCCGAGTAGGGTCGTGTTGGAGAATTTCTACTGCAGGCTTTATTATTTCATGTAGAGTTTTGTTTGAGAATGTTGTGAGCTTTTGTGAGTTTCAACACTTTTTACCTAATATTTTATCTGCATCAACCATGATTGCAGTCCATCAGTCAATTTTGATATATAAGTCTCTCCCTTCTACGTGAGACTCGTGTTGACAAGCAGAACCGATTGGCGCATTACCCTCAGATCCCTTCCGATAACTTCCATTTCTTGTGACCAAGTTGGTACAATCAACTTTCAGTAGGAAAAACATTCCTAATATTTCCAGGAATCGCCAGTAACAAGAATTCCAGATAGAAGTTCGCAGAGTATTTGCCCTTGGTCTATACCCTGATCAATATTTTATTTATTTAGTAATTTATATAATATAATTTAATAAATCGATATTTAAGAAATTTAATAAATCAATATTTATTACATGTATATTTAAGAAATTTAATAAATTTATATATAAGAAATTTAATGAATATATATTTGTGAAATTTAATGAATATATATTTAAGAAATTTAATTATGTAATTCAATAAATTATTTATTTATTATACAGTCAAACAGTTAAAAACGGTGTGAGACATCCTATGGGAAGGAGTGCATCAATGGGCACATTTTGTTAAATTCTTAGATTCCTACCCTAACCCATTTACAAGTTGAATTCTGAATACTAAGAAATGAGTACATTTTGGCAAGAATTGATATGAAAATTTCACTCCTGTGTAATAAAAACTATCAGCTCTAGATTTTGGCAAATATCCTCCATGGTGCCCTTCGTGAAGGAATCGACATCCTGCCGTAAGAACATGGAGAACGATAATTTGAATTACTACACTGGCGGAAGAAAGTATTGCAACACCCCGATTGCATTGCATAATTTATTCCTCCGTACAGTCCCCATGATTACTACACATGATTACATGGGAAGAGCCATGTAAGACTCGCACGCCCAGCCACAGAGAGAACCATGGACAGGAAACTGGACATGAACCATGGACAGGAAAATCAATACTGCGTGAACCCGCCGCGGGTAGTAGGACAAGCCCTGTTTCGGGATGACATCCCATCGTACAGGTGGCGAATAGTGTGCTGCGGTACACTGTTCCACGCCTCGTGCACCTCACGCAGATCAGGCAGTGTTGTTGGGGGAGTCGCAGCACGGGTTAGGCGTTGGCCCATCATGTCTCACACATGCCCGATCGAGGACAAATCCGGCGAGCATGCCGGCCAGGACAGTTGACGAACACCGCGGAGAGCGTGTTGCGTAGCACAGACAGTGTGAGGGCTGTCCTGCTGGAATAGTGCACCACCCACCTGTTGCAGGAAAGGTATCAGCACATCGCCTACTTGATTGCTCGTGCCCTTCCCGATGTTGCAACATTTTTCCGGCCGTGTATATTTCCTACAGAACTCTGGAAGACGTGCACAGATAGTGAAGTTACATTTATGTCCACGAGTAAAACAAGATACCATGTCTGCATTCGCTTGAAGTATCAGGGAAACTGAACGAAAAACCTGACCGAGATAGGGGTCATTGACCCGTACCCGAGGTACAAAACTTGTTGCAGATTATTTAGAATTATTCAGTCCAAGACGTAAATAATACATTCAATACTAATGTAAAATTAATATTACTTCCCTTTCTCATGATCGGTATAGTCTCTAATTGAAAAGAAACACTTAAGCTGTAGAAAAGATTTTTACTTGGCATTTAAACTTGTCTGGCAATGTGTTCTAAAATAGTGAAGTCTTAATATTATCTGGCAATGTGTTCTAAAATAATGAATTAATAATGTATTATATTATTAAGGAATGTATTGAATGTTAATTTTTTGCAGTGAGCAGTTGATACTGACACCTGATAAATATCATTACTACGTCGAGTGTTATAGTTATTAACATAGGTATTTGCTTAAAAAATGTTCCCACCATTAAGTAAGTCGTCTTCTACCAAAACCACTGATCCATAGATAAAAATGCAACGTAATGGAAGAATTTCTAGCTTAATAAAGAGAGAGGCATACAGGGGTCACTTGGGTGGGATTTGCGTATAATTTGTACAATTACTTTTTGTAATCTAAGCGTCTGTGAGTTTTAGGATGTGATTCTCCAGAATATTATTATCTCTGGAGGGAATGAACATTCGCGAAATATACATGAGCAGTACGCAGGCTGACTAAATTTCAAAGAATTCTAAAATCTTAGCATAATGACACAAAATAAATGACAAAGCAAATAACGAAACAAAAACCATGTGGAATATAAAAAATACAACCAAATCAACTAGAAACCTTGTAGAGAATGTTTTTTTAAATGTAACAATAGAAATATGAACGATCCGGCAGCAGTGACTAGTCTATTTAACCGATAGTTTTCCAGAATTGCTGTCGATATCACTAAGGGTCGTTTCCGGAACTTCTTCCTATGAAATTCTTAAAATAATCGGTAAACTAAAAAATAAATATTCGGTCGGTTTAAATGAATTTCCGGATTGTTTGTTGTAGACCTGTGTGTCTGCCATCATACACCCGTTAACTCACATATTTAAAGCATCCTTATTCACCGGAACTTTTCCAGATATTTTCAAAACAGCTAAGATTAAGCAGCTCTTCAAAAAAGGCAACAAGAATGAAATCAAAAATTATAGGCATATTTCTCTCCTATCAGTTTTATCAAAAATATTAGAGAGACTTTTATACGTATGAATAGAAACCTTTCTCAGTAAATACGACGTGCTTTCAGATTGCCAACATGGATTCAGAAAATCAAAATCTACGGAAACAGCTGTATTTTCTCTTCTTAAAGATGTCGCCTCATCATTGGATCAAAACGAGGCACCTATTAGATTATTTTTAGATCTCTGAAAAGCTTTTGACGTCATTGATCATGACATTTTACTTTCCAAAGCACCTTCATATGGAATGTATGGTATTGCCCTAGATTGTTTATGTTCATATCTTAAACAACGATCTCAGAGAGTAGAAATACCTTATTGAAATGATGCACCTTATGTACACAGCTTTCCCGCTCTTTGCCAATTGCACATGGAGTCCCTCAGGGATCGATTTTAGGCCCTATTCTTTTCTTACTATATGTAAACGATATGCCCCCGACGATTCGAAACGGAAGAACAGTTCTCTTTGCGGATGATACGAACAATAAAGAAACTGTAAATAGTACGATATCAGATTTTCAAATTGGTTCTCTAATTACAAATTAATAGTAAATGAAAAGAAAACGGTTTTAATGCAGTTTTCCATTTCAAATAAACATTTTTTTAACTCCATTGAAAATGAACGATGTACCATTGACTGATATCACGGCAACAAAATTTTTAGGTACCTCAATTCTGTCAAATCTCAATTGGAACGTCCATTTCAATGAATTGAACCCCAAATTATGTTAATTATGGTACACGTTGAGAATCCTTTCAAATTCAGTCAGCCTTCATACTATTCGTTGTGTATATTTCGCGAATGTTCATTCCCGCCAGAGATATGGCATAATATTCTGGGGAAATACATCTTATAGCTCCCAGACATTTAGATTACAAAAAAGAATTGCACGAATAATAACTAAATCCCGCAACGTGATTCCTGAAAACCTCTCTTTATTAAGCTTGTCTGTTAATTTACGAATCAGTGGTTTTTGTCAAAAATGACTTGCTTAAAGGCGGGAATATGTTTTCAGAAAATGCCAATGTCTATATCTATAACACTCGACGTAGTAATCATATTCATCGGGTGACAGTATCAACAGCTCACTACAAAAAAAATTACATCCAATACATGTACATTTACAATACTTTGCGAGATGACAATAAACGATTAAATTCGATAGAAAAGATTAAATCCCAAGTAAAATCGTTTCTGCTTCAGAACTTTCTATACAATTAGAGACTATACTGAGCATCAAAAGGAAAGTAGCATACATTTTTAACAGTGAAATTTAATGTATTATTTACCATTTGGACTGTATAATTCTAAACAACTTGTAACAAGTATTGTACTGCAACTTCTGGGTCAATGACGCCCATCTCGATTAGGTTTCTCGTCCAGTCTCCCTGCTCCTTTGAGAAAATGCTGAGATAGCCCCTTGTTTTACTTCTGGACATAAATGTAACTTCATTATCTTTTTTCTAACATCTCCTTTATTTGCAATTTGTTCTACATGAACATTCGGCAAATACAATTGTACATAAATTATTGACGTGTAAAGAAACCACCCAGTTCTGGTTCTTTATAAATATTATTTTTAAACAGTTGTTCAACCAGAGAATGCAAAAAAATACATCTTATTAGATTAGCATAACATAAACAAAAACAATAACAGCAAAAAATACATACATACAATAAACAAATATGGTGACAAAATGAAAATAGTATAATATAAACAGCTATTAAAAAAATATTATTTACATCTGTGGTCCAAATCAAAAGGATGTACTCTTTTTAATCTTCTTGTCATTATGCTGTTGTCTAAGCTGTTAATAGTAGATGATTGGTGTGATTTTCAAGTCTGTATTGGTATATGAGAGATTTAAGAGTGATTTACTCTTTGACAGTGATGATATGGAGATCTTTATGTATAGTGACATTTGACACAAACCACGGAGCATTGCTTAATAATCTGAGACTTTTTCATTCAAATCTTTGAATTATT